>CAMZMU010000074.1:47459334-47634969 GCA_947311845.1 Poa pratensis
ATTTTTCCACGTCACTTTCTGCCAATTTATATAAATAACCAATCGACGTTAATTTCAGTGCCAAAGGAAGAAAAATACAGTTACAACTTTAAGTATGAACAAATTGCCCCTACAGTGACTGACAGAAGACCAACTTGGAGAGGAATATAATTTACAACAGTGTTGATATATGAAGAATTTACAGAAAAGGTATGGATCTTGTGTAGTAAGCTTAATGGGCAGCATCATCTTCGTTGCTAGAGTAATAAGGGCATTCACATTTTCTAAATAAAGTTATCAAACCTTAGAATCAGGATCGCTCCATTGTTCCTTAGAATAACAAGCTGACTAGAATTTGTACCAGGTATCCACACCGATGGCGAGTATGAAGAGCATGAAGCTTGGCAGAAGAAATTATAACTCGAAAGTTTGGAATTCAGAGTCCATCTCCATCATACGTTGCCCATCTTTCGATAATAACCTGAAACTCGTTGTCCCTTTTCCTGACCTGCAATGTTATAAGGCAAAGAAAAACTAATGCTTATGCACTATTTTACCTGAACCTCTTACATGGATAGAAGTGCCAGAGATATGAATATTCTAATTCGCTAAAATGACCCCTGACTAACGAATCATCTAGATAACTTAGACAATTCCTACAAACTCAACATTAAATTTCTCTAGTTTGGGCATGCAAATTGAAGAACAGTAAAGTCCTTCAAATTGAAATTGTCAGGTAAAGCAAACTACAGAAAACTATCACTCTTCTGCCATGCCATCAAATTTATCATATCCTAAAACTGGCATAGTCATGCTCATAGACATTACCTCAACGAGTGGCTTCTTGCCATGAAGTAGCATATCCACACTCCTCTCAGTCTGAACAGGAAAAGAACACCATATAATAACGTGCATCACAAAATAACAAAAAAAATCTACACATCAAATTGTGAGTAAATTTCATTCTTGAAAAGAAAGGTGAATGAATTTCATTCAGGTCACATTCTGAGTAATTTTATGTTCTTAGTTGCTAAAAAACAGGGCGAAAAGAGCAGTACGAAACATGAAATTTCAGCAAGGATGAACAAACGGGAGCGTAGAAATGAATAGAGATATTTTTGTAAACAGTGCAAGCATTTGTAATAGACGAAAACATTAGAATCAAATAACTATCTAATCACATTACAAATTACCAGGACGACATATTTTAGAAGGGTGGTTGTTCTTCATGAGACTATCCATGAATTTCATAGGAAGAAAATGGGTGGGTGTATTATTTAAGTTAGCTTTCGAAAAACCTTATGGTAAGGTTAAATGGCCCTTCTTGCAACAAACTTTCCGTATGAAGGGATTTGCACAAGGCTGGTGTGAAATGATTGTGCCGTTTGTTCAGGGGGGGCCAGTTGGGAATAAGGGTTAATGACGACATTGTGCTACTATTTCCAAACCATGAAAGGTTTGAGACAAGGGGATCCCCTCTCTCCAATGCTTTTTAATATCGTTGCGGATATGTTGGCTATCATTATTGCAGTAGCAAAAGAGGATGGTCAGGTAGATGGCCTCGCGACGCATCTTGTGAAGGGGAGAGTATCTATCCTCCAATATGCTGCTGCTGGAGAAAGCCAACATGAAACTTACTCTATGTATCTTTCAATAGCTATCCGGACTTAAGATCAACTTCCATAAAAGTGAAATTTTCTGTTTTGGAAATGCAAAAGAGGTAGAGGATCATATAAACAAATTTTTAGTTGCGAAGCTGGTTTCCTACCTTTCCGATACTTAGGTGTCCCAATCCATTATACAAAATTGTTTAATTAAGAATGAAATTCAGTAGAGACTGGCAAGGCAAGCTCCTGTCATATGGAGATCGAACTGTGTTTATCACTTTGTGGTTTTATCAGTCTTACGATGGTCATGCTATCCTTTCTAGAGATACTGAAAGGGGTACTGAAAAGGTTAGACTTTTTAAAGGTCACGATTTTCTTCTGGCAAAGTGATCAACTTAAAAGAAAGTACCAGCTGAGAAAATGGAACATCATTTGTCGACCAAATGGCCAAGGGAGCCAGGGGTCGAGGTTCTAGATATAAAGAACAAATATTTACTCAGTAAGTGGCTTTAAACTTTTGAATGACGGGTAGTGTAGCCAGGAGTTGCTGCATAATAAAAACCTTCAAGATAACAACAATATACCACCTTCAAGCAAAACCACTAATTCTCCTTTTCGGAAAGGCAGGATCAAGGAGGAGTCTTTTAGTAGAGTCTCTTTCTATAGGAAATGGCTTGAACACTCGGTTTTTGGAAGATACTTGGTTAGGGATTTACCTTTGGCCCAACAATATCCATCCTTATACAACACTGTGCGACGAAAAGACGTTTTGGTGCAAATGTTCTATTGGTTAGTGGAATGCATGGCTACACTTAATTTAATGGTTAATGATGGTGCATTTAACAAATTAATGCATTTAGTCGGAAGCTCACTACTTCGGGATGTTTTTTGGTGAAATCTATGTATGCGGACATAATGAATGGACATACTAGATTTCTTCGCAAAAATTTATGGAAGCTTAAAGGTACCTTTGATTATTAATATCTTTATGTGGCTCCTACATAAAAAAGTAATTCTAGCGAAAGATAACCTCACTAAGCGTAAATAGAATGGTTGCAAGAAATGTTCTTGACTGAGAAGTCTATCCATCATCTATTTCTGGCTTGTCCCTTTGCTTAAATTTTTGTGAATTGTTCAGTTTACTTTTAATATTACTCCTGCAACCAATATCACGAATATGTTCTATAATTGGTTAAGTGGGATAGGGGAAAAAAACGCATATCCGTGTAGATGTTTTGTGCTTTAGTTTGGGCCTGCTGCGGAAAGTGCTTTGTGCACCCGAGCTCTAGTGCTCCTGCTACTTTACAAAATTCAAAAAATAAATTTAAAAACTTCACAAAAATCTGCAAACAATCATGCGCGTTCTCAATGATGTATACTACATTCGTGGAAAATATCAATGCATAATCATTTATATTATAGTCTAAACAAAAAAGACAAAATGGGGAGATTTGAACTATGCATTGTTAACTATAATAAGATCTGTAAATTTGTCATTTTTGTGTACGTCGAAATATATAGTATTTTGCTTTGGGATTTTGCACGTCTACAGGATACATCATCGAGAACATGAATGACTGTTTTCAGATTTTTTTGAAACTTTCAAATTTATTTTTCGAATTTTTTAAAGTGGCAGGAGTACTGGAGCTCGGGTGCAAGAAATCTCTACTCGGGCCATATGGAACTGTCGAAACGACATTGTCTTTAACAAGGTTGGAAATTCTCATTTTTTTACAGGTTATCGTATGACTACACACTGGATCCACACATGGTCCTACTTTCTCCAGAGGAGCAGCCCGCGCCTATGGCTTCTAGACGCAGCCGCGTGGAGACGGTTGCTCGGGATACCTAGAACCAGCATGGTTGGCGGCATACTAGACGACTGAATGATGCATAGACGCTTTTTGTTCATCTTATTGTGCGGGTTGATTTACATGCACACGTGTGTGATCCATGAGATGTAAAAAGCTGAATATTTAAACTTTGCAATAAAATGGCTATTTGCATCATTTGATGTAGAGGCCGGGGATATGTTCCCCTTTTCAGAAAAAAAAATACATTACCAAATTTTAGCAAAACAAAGCAGCATTAGTATATCTTTATTTGTTTGGCTTGAAGGTATTGCCTGATCAATATGAGACAGACTACAAATTAGAACTGTTGAAGTAAAACCATTAATTGGGCCACAGTATGAGCTTTTATAACTACCAATTGATTCTTACTCTTCGAGAGAATCCCACTAACACATGACCATGATCTTAAAATTATGAATTTTATGATATATATATTTAAGTTTATCACTGTGCAAGTCTGATACTTCTACGTAGTTTGTCCTACGATTAGATTCTGTACCTGACAGCATTGTGCTGTATGTTAACACAAGCAGAAAAGTTATATATTCATCTACTTTAACCATCTGACACTGAAAAAAAATATGCATACCCGATGAGTACCCAGTAGTGTCGCTCCCTCATCTCAATGAGGAAAGGGAATGTTGGAGGGGCCTTTCGCTCCAGAATACTTTTTTGAGTACGTCGCGCACGAGCCTCCTCATCACCAAGAGTGACAGTTTCTACTCCTCCAATCTGATTTTCCAACAAATAGTCAAATAGCATTAGTATATTCACTGAAAGGTGGATAAAAACCTCTTCTTTCTTTTTCAAATATTCATCCTTTTTCTCTTAAAGAGCATGGCTGCAAGAAAGTTTTAGAACACTATCCATCTCCGACTAACAATGTTGGACGGACAAATATGTGGACTGTATAAGCTATCGTACCTACAGATAAAATAACAACTACATATTACAACAAAACAATGTTTGGCATTTCGGATCTGTTACCATGTGAAAATTGTACGGAAATAATATTCCTAAAGCACATGTCTATGTTCTATATGTACGTGCAAATTTCCATAGAAAACACAAACATTGTGGCTTGCGTACTCCAAAATTGGATTTTCAGAGCACACATTTTCTGCTATTTTTGCCAGGGCACAATATATATTTTTTCTTCATAAACCTTTTTCACAGATGCAAAATCAAGACCTTTATTAGGATTTTAAAATATATTTTACTGTTTACATCAGGAGCATATGCTCCTGGGACCAAACCGTCACCCTGTGTGGTACATATCTAATTCAAAGTTACGAGCATACTAATGAAAGGTTATGAGAATAATGACATACCAAATCAGATAAAATTGGATTCTTTATAATGTTAGCAAGCCTTTCTCCATGGGCCGTACCAATAAGCATTACACCCTTTCTGCAATTGACCGACAAGCTTGCGCCTCTGCTTCAGTTCCAATCTCGTCTACAATAACCACCTCAGGCATATGGTTTTCAACTGCTTCAATCATGACCCTGTGCTGCATTGATGGTTCAGGTACTTGCATTCTTCTTGCGCCACCAATTGCAGCATGAGGAATATCCCCATCCCCACCAATCTCATTGCTTGTATCCACAATTACCTGCCCTAAACATCAGCACGCCCATAGATCATGTTACAAATTATATATATGCATATAGAACACGAATTGTACAAGACTGTAATATTGTATAAATATACCACTCTTTTCTGAAACTCATCTGCTAAAACACGTGCAATCTCACGCATAACAGTAGTCTTGCCAACCCCCGGTCTGCCCAATGGAAAAACTGTTAGTAAATATTCAAATTGCATTGAAACACAAATGCTTGAATTAACTCATGTCAGAGCTATGAAATGTTATGGCCGCAAAACATAGACATGAACAGAATACATGATATGTAGAATATAGCATCGACACTAGAATATATATGAAAATGCAGAGTTGTATAAGAAGCAACTATCTATTCCAGTAGTCTATTTAATCCAATCAGGGATCAATTAAAGGCCCAGACACATTTTTTCCGAAGTTTATAGAAACCACATTCACTTCCGTGGCATTTTAGAACCTCATACGCTAGTTTGCCCACAAAGAACCTGGAATGACGATAAATTTGAAGCAATACTGGATATGAAGCAAAAACTGAACAAGCCGTCTTTTATGAAAATAATAATGCTATCTGCTTGGAGCATTTGGATAACCAGGAATAATAAGTTTTCAACATCACACCAACAACCCAACGATCGAAAGCAGTTCACCATCAGGAATTGGCACTCCTAGGCCGTAGAATGAAAAGAAAATTTTCTGAAAATTTCCATGAATGGAGATGTAATCTGATTTAAACTTTTTTATTTAGTTATCTGTAGCCTTTGTAAATATATTTTTATTAATTTACAAAAATTGCAGTGGGAAACTCTCCGCTGTTTCTCTTGCAAAAACAGGTGAACTTTGAAGTTCTATGAAAATAAAAGTGTGGAAATCAGAAGTCCCGGGACCACATTTTGTTGTACAAGTTTGGCTAACCACAGTTTTTGTGGCGGCCAAGTCAGGTACCACACTTGAGGCAAAAGTTGGCAAATAACTAAGCCTACGAAAGGTGTCATAAGGGATAGAGAAGTGTGGCATATGCCATAACTGTGGTTTAAAACCAAATACTTCTCATACAAAGTGAAACTTGACTAACAGAAGTGTGGTCAAACTTAGACGAACGAACCAAACATGTCCCAAGGCTGGCTCTTATTACCCTAACACTAGGTATAGATTTAAAAAAAATGCCTTGTCGTCAAGAAAACTATTTTACATGTTCCTGAATAAACATTACATATGATCAGTTATTTTAATGTTGTAGACCTATTAATATCAGCAACAATGGAATATGGAATACTTACAAACTTCTTTAGTAACTTAAATTGGTGAAAAGATCTAAATGGTGATGCAGCAAAGCAACATACCTTCCCAAAAACAGAATGCTCTCTTTGTAGTTTAAAAGATCACGGACCATATCAACATGCCCATTGACGGCTCGGCCAACTCGACAGGTCAAACCAACAACCAAGCCTTTTCTACTCCTTATGGCAGATATCCTGTGCAATGTACCTTCGATTCCTGCACGGTTGTCACCTCCAAATTCTCCTACAGCTCTCTGAGCTTCCTCCAACTCTAGCTGTGAAATCTGTCAAATAAACGATGCAAATATAAAGAATGGGAACATTAGTTGCGAACAAATTCCCGTGCCCCCTCCCCTCCCCATTGTTGTTAATGCATTAAGCGTAGGGGCTTATATGCATTAACCACATTAATCAGCTTAGATCCATTAGCAGAAATAAGTTAGTTTTTTTTTAGGCTGGCGTGTGTTGGCCTTTGTACAGTATTTTTGTTTTTAGTCTTTTGCGTTTTTTTATTTTTACTCTTTGTCGTACTATTTCAGTCATCTTGACGGTTTTCTTCTATCACACGCTTTGGTGTGTATCCGAGAAAAATAACACTGTAATGCAGAATGCACGTGGATCTATTATTACTCTTTCATTTCTTGGTATGATTACATTTCACAATATTGTTAAAGCGGGTATCTATAGAGGAATCAAACATAGTGTTTTCAGTATTAAGTTACAGTTCCATACCTCACTATCCCGTAGATATTGGCCACCAGAGTTACCAAGAAAACGTGCTTCAGGTCGTCTCCCCAGATCCAGAATAACCTAACTCAGTACTCATTAGCTTGGATGGTTTATGCAATTAAAATTCTTTCAAAGGGATATTAAAAATACGGTGGTCTAGGTATAGTGCCATCAGACAAGTGCATCTGCTCACCTCCAACAGCTGGTCTCTTCTAGGTTCGTTCTGCAGATTATCTCGTAAATCTCTTGGTAGAATCTGAAAAAGGGATACATAGATATAGAATTATACCTTATGTTACTCAGCTTATAGACAATAATTAGATCACATACACACTAACTTAGACGACTATGCATGTGGTACATGACTTTACATCAGAGAATATATAGATCGTGGTTTGTATTGTAACAATTTCCTTGCAGACCAACAACATGATTCTTAAAGAAAATAATAATAGCAAGCAAGCATTTATTAAGTCTTACAGAATCTTATAATAGTCCAGTTGCAGGCATCGTCAATGCTTTCGAAATTCCGTTTCGGATAATGTTTTGGCAAATATACTGATTTTGGTTTGCATTTTGGCCAAAGGACGGATACACTCACTCAAAATGCAACCATCAATTCTAAATTTTGATAAATATTTACCTGAATTCATATGTACAACTGAAATGGCTGAATTTTGACCCGAAGGTAATTGTTTCGGTGTGTACTGAAATTACTAACATTCAATGAATTTCGATGATATATCGTTGAAAGTGACAACATATCTGTCTACATATCATATTCTACTGTTCTGAAATTTCCTCAAACTAAAGAACTGTTTCAAGTATACAGATGGGTGGACTAAACCAGGCAGTATAAACTAGTATTTGAAACGTCAGTAAAATGGGTTTTAAGATAACTGATGAAGACCAATTTATTTATTTATTAGTACTGATAAATGTCTACCTAAACAGCATAGCAAGTATGTGTGCAACAATCGATGGAGAGTTGGAGGAAACCTCCTTAACAAAAATAACAATACACCATAGCAAGTATTGGTTGACTGTTGTTGCCGCAGTCCTTTTGATTACTTCATAGCAACAGACGCAATTAACGAACTGGATAAAAAGGGAAAAGCACGAAAGAAGAAATGGACCTGCAGGAGCTCAGCGAGGTCGTCCTCGATGACGACGAAGCCGCCGCCGGAGGCGGCCTCCTGGGCGCACCGGGCAGTTCCGGCCCAGGCCCTGCGGGGTCGCCCGACGGGAGGCGGGGGCGTGAGGTTCGGTGTGGGTAGGAGGTAGAGGAGTCGAGCGGGAGAAGGGGCCATGTTTGTACAAACAACGGCTAGCCGGAGAGCAGCGGCGGTGACTCAGGCGAGCAAGGTGCGGTGTTAGTTTCTTCCAACGGATAACGGAGGCTTCGCGCTGTTCTATCTCTCCTCCTAGATTGCGTTTTCTTATCGGTCGCATAATTAGGTAAGTTATTATGTTGTACGGTAGTTTTCTTTAGACTAGCCATAGTGGGAGTATAATACACTAGTATCATGCATATGATACTAGTCTATGTTACTAGTTACATAGTGCGTAATAACATATTTGTGATATCATACTAGTATATTTATTAGCATGCACACTCATTTTGTATTGGATTCTGTTATGTTACGGTATCTACCTATGATACCACCATTATCTCTCCTCATTAACTGCGTGACACGTTATCTTTTTACTAATGTGGCATGCATGATACTACCTATGTTACTCCTACTATGACTAGTCTTAGAGCTTGTATGCTCCTGGCCAAATAAAATAATGGAACGTTTCGAACAATTCTGAAAAAAAAGTAGGTGAAGAACATATACAAAAGTTATACATATGTGTGAAGTTGCATGGTGAAATGATATTTGTGCTGCTATGTGCAAAAGAAACAAATCAGTGACCGAAAAGAGATTTAGAAAATATCTTTTTGTAGCACTGATTGTGATTTTTATTTTTGCAGATCATCACACAATGTAGTTTCATTATGAAACTTGGCACATATGTAGAACTTTCATATACATCCATCGCCAATTTTTCTCATTTTTTTTGAAATGTTTCACTATTCTTTCCTATTTTTATTTAGGCAGAAGTATGTAAAATCGTGAGCCAGAACACTACTCTCCAGCTATATTTTGGAATTGGGAATAAAGACGTAACTCTCCGGCCAAAACACTTAACAATCCAAACAGTGTGCAACGCCCAAAATATTTCACGCGGCTCAATAAGTTTTACCGCCTGGCAAGTAGAATCCATCGCACACGGTTATATTTGTCGGAACAGAAGCAAAAGAACTGCATTCATTAATTAAGAAAAGTTTAACAAGTAAAACATTGCCAAGAGGGTAATAAAAAGGACGAACCCTACTTGGCGGCATCAAGATTAATTTGAGGATCCTAGCATTTTCGAAATCATTCCATAAAGTATTTCGTGTCATAGGCGTCATCGACGTACTGGTAGGATAGATAGCTGTGGCGGAGACACAGGATTAGCAGGGTCCCTGACCCCTAACATCAAGAAATTTTTGTTTGACCCCCTAATTTATTTGCCAAAAGCCTCTCAACATTTAGTATTGTTGTATTTTGGCCCTCCCTAAGAATTGGCAAGAGAGATAAATCTTTCATCTTCCCCCTTCATACAGTTTCCTGTCCCCGCCCCGATAGTAGAAACAAAACAGGAATGTGGTTCCTACAAAAAAAAAACAGTTTGTTATCGTCATTTTCCCTTCAACGCATAACCCAAGAATCCATTTAAACAAGAGAGAACAAGAACACTACAGAGAGATACGGATTTTAGGATACGCATTCACATTTCACTGGCAACCTAGCGGCCACACAACGCTTCAGGATATAGATGCATCGTGGTCCATCTCGTCCGTGCAAATGCGCCTCATGGCGATGTTGACATTTGATCCATGGACCCGTCGCCTGGAAAAGGCCATATTGTATCTGGATCTTTTCGCCGAGATCTGTAGTGGATATTTTGACGAGATTTGGCCCTTGTCACATGTATTAATTTCCTTTATTTTGCCGAGATCGGTACTCCTACTTAGAAATCGTTTTGGACGTGTATACATGCATTTTCTCTTCTGCCAAAGGCTGGTGTATGGGCGTATTTTGTCGCTCCAGCACGCGCAGCCGAAGCCTTGAATCACAGCACTTGCCCACCAAGGTTGAAGTGAATGCAACACGTATGCGTGTGTAAGCTAACAAACCGTGGATGAAGAGCTCATCGGTTACACTAACATCCCTACTATATATAAAAGTTGGATGGATTCACCCTCCAAATGAGCATCCACGTCACCCGGATTTTCCTGCCGTCCGATCGAGCTCACGGACGTCCCAGATCGCCCAAAAACCCGCCGAACACTGTAGCACGATTTTTGGCGCGCAACTTTACAGAAAACCCCTCTCCACTTTACAAAAAACACCCCGCCAAGGACCTTGCGGCAAATTCACGAAAATCCAGGGGCCTCTGTGAGAAACCGTCCGCAGACCCCCCCTCTCCCTCTCTCCCCGCGCGGCCGCCGAGTTCGCCGCCGGCGCCTCGCGCCGCCGCGCTACTCCACGTCGTTCAGATCGAAGACCACGGGGCGGATCCGTCGTGCTCGCCTCTCCATCCTCGCCGCAAACCGCATGCCGGGGCGCCGCGCGCACCGCGGAATCGCCGCTGCCACGCTCGGCGGCCGCCGCCGTGTCCGCGCATCGCCGCGGACGCTTCGGCGACCAAACGGTGGCGGCGCCGCCACGTGCTGGTGCGCCACGACGAGCCGCGTCCTTCGCGCTAATCCGCGCGTCTTGGAACGCCGCCACGGTGACTCCAGCCACTGGTGACGTCAACGTGACGTCACCGTGGGCCTGCGCTGCCAGATAGGCCGCTTGGTGGGCTGGGCCGCCGCTGTGCGGCTGGTTTGGCCTGCTTTTTTTCTTCTTTCTGTTTTGTTTTATTTTTTCCCAAAACTTTTGTAACTTTTCAAACACAGCTCCAAATCAATTTAGAACAATTTTAAAAACATTGTAAAAAAGAAAATATCCATTTTGAATACTTTGGAATCTTTTCCAAATTATTTGAAAAATTAAAACGTTCAAATAATACATATAGGCTCATTGCAAACCTTGACGTCATTTCACAAAATATGGATTTCATAATTTTCAAAAATAAAATCCATAAATATAATATCAGTAGTAGCATTCAATATGAGAAACGAATAAAATAATTTTGTACGAAACATCTTATTTAAATAGATTTTGGTAAATCTTTTAAACACAACAACCCATTTATATCATGGGCTTCAAAACATCAAATAAGAATACCACAAATGTACATAATAGTTGGATTACACATATTCTCCAAATAAGTATAATTGAATCAAAAACCAAAATTTAAAATAGGGCGAGTTTGGTAAATCTTTCAAACACAACTACCCATTTATATTATGGGCTTCAAAACATCAAAATAAGAATACCACAAACGTACATACAAGCAAATAGTTGATTTACACCTATTGTCCAAATAAGTATAATTGAATCAAAAACCAAAATTTAAAACAGGGCTTCAAGACATCAAAATAAGAATACTACAAATGTAGATATCAATAAATGTTGGTTTACACCTATTGTCCAAATAAATATAATTGAATCAAAAGATAAAATTTAAAACAGAACATGCTTCAAGTAATTTAAAACATGTTCTAGGGTGCTTAAACAATTTCCATGAATTACTAAATGCTGCAAGATCAGTAACTTGAGCTATATCCATCATAAACATACAAAAAATGTATCGCAAAGATCAAAAAAACAAATACTGATTATTTACGGCATACGATCAAACTTCAAATTTCAATATTTTAAAATTTTCAACGTCTCCCTAATCTGATCATTTCTGAAACGTGAAAGAAATCGAATCTGAAAGACTTTCCAATTTGAACAATTTTTGAAGCCTGAACAATTTTTTGCCAGAAACTTTCTCTGCATTTTACCGAAATAAAAAATGCAAGACAATGACAAAACAAAATAAATTGCTTTGAAGGTAAAGATGGATAAGATGATGCTCACGTAGGTGAATCTCCCCAAGCTTAGGTATTAGCACAAGTTGGTGATGAAGTTGACTTTGTTGTGATAACCTTGGACAAATCCTTACATCAATGATTCCCCGGCAACGGCGTTAGAAAACAGTCTTGATAGCCATTCACGTAGTTACCTGCATGAAAAGTAAATGTGTTAGGTTGAGACTTGAAGTGCAGAGTGTGTAGTAAGTGGAAGACGTGTTTTCCCCACGAGGGGTGACTCGAGGGTTTAATATCGAACTCTCGGGGAATCAGTAGTGAAGATTTATCTTTCCTATCCTTCTTTTGGTTACCTACAAAACAAAGTAAATGTTTTGGTCCTCAACCTCACCTCACCTAGTGGTTGTCAAGCACAAGGTGTGAGAATGATATCAAGATAATATGCAATGCAAACAAGAAATAAATATGCAATGGTGGTAAATAAATATGCAAGGATGGTGGTAGCAATGATAAATGATATTTTTGGGTTTTTATATGATGAATGCAAGATGTAAAAGTGTTTTTGTATTTTCGGATTTTTAAATGGCAGAAAATGGATAAAAATTGTTGGAAAGGTGTTTCTTATGATTAAAAATGGACCGGGGTTCATGGTTTCACAAATGCACTCTCTCTTTAATAAAGTGGTAGACAATGGAACACTAGAGTTGACATATGAGATTGCAACACAAAAGTTTAATGACAAGTTATAATTATATGGGCATCACGTCCTAACATAGAGACCTTTTGGTTATTAGTCTCTCTTATACTCCACCAAGATGCGAACTAAATCATAACACCTCAGTAATTAAGATAACTCAGAGTATAGCAATAAGTATCATGACATGAAGTTAAAATAAGAACATGCTAGATCTAGTCATGGAGAAGTGGCAATGGTCACCCACATCCCGGTAGCATGGTATTTTTTTTATCCCTAGTGAGGCAACAAAGTAAGGTAAAATACCCAAGTGGATCGCAGAACTTTCTCTCACGTTCACTGCACTAGCCACCCCCCGTTACTCCAACTAATGCACACGTTCCCCCACACGCTCTCATAAACATGCTTGATCAACAAGTAAATAAGAACGGGGTACATAATATGCATCTACTTTCATAACTGAAACAAAACCATTGCAATCTCAAACATATATTAACTCATAAAAAGATCCACCACAAAGGTATTACATAGATGACCGTAATCATGTTCAGCAGCTCATACGGTACTAATTAGTGAAGCTCAAGAGAGAGAGATACATAAGTTACTTCCACAAACCCATAGTCCAGAGGTGGACTACTCCCTCTTCATCATGGAGACGGTGGAGAAGTCGTTGGAGAAGATGGAGACCACGCCGGCAGCGCCCCCGGAGTTTTCCCCCTCCAATCTGCAGCTCCAGGTCTCTGTTTCGGTGTTTCTGTGTTTCTGCGGCGCTCCTTCCGAAGAACGTCGGGGACTATTTTTATAGTCGGTTTTAGGTCAAAACGAGTCGGTGGAGGAAAGATCGACGGCAACGGAGCTCCGAGGCCCAAAAGGGGTCCCACGCGGCCCAGTACCTGGCCGCGTGGGCCCACTCAACTTGGCCCTCGGGCTCCTTGTTGCTTCCTTCGCTCCACGCTTTGTTCCTTCCAAAAACTGATGCTCGTAAATTTAGGTCATTTGGACGTCGTTTGGGTCCCTGAAACATTAAAATATAAAAATAGGGTTTTCTGCCTGCGCAGGGTTAATTCCATAAAAATAGGGAAATATAAATATTCCCAAAATCATTATAAAACAGTGATATAACCCTTATATGATGCAAATATGATGGAATAGTGCAAAATTCATGTATGCATTTTACATGCATCAACATCCCCAAGCTTAACCTATACTCGTCCTCGAGTATGAAGGTGATAAAACTAACATGGACTTTGCAATTTAATACTAACAATGGATATCAAAGATGATTACTATTGCTACATAGAGTCAAATGATTCATTCTTAAAAGGAGTAGCAATATGCAAGATAGTTTATGAAGTGATATCAAGTATTCAATGCAAGGATGTTCAATGATAATTCACAAAGTGTAACATAAGAAAGTACTATGGACCACATGTATGCATAATGATAAGTAAGAACATCCTACAATGGTCATAGAGTATTGATGAAAATCTGAATATAAAAGGTGGACACTTTGGAAAGATATATATGAGTAGAGGTAAAGCATGAATAAGTTTCATCTAACTTCTGAACTTCTCTACTTAAGTTAATGATTGTAATGTGGTAATCCTTGGTGTCAAGCTCTCATTCCCCTATCATAGCATCTTGAATGATTAAGTTTAAAGTGAAAGCAAATATGAGTAGTGTGCTTGACAAAGTACAGGTTGAAAGTCTCATGCCCCTTGAATACAAGTACCTACTCCATGTGTTACTCAACTTGGAAACAAAGCAAGTTCAAGTTAAATATCATTGTAAGTAATAATAGTATCATTAAGAGCGTCAACTGGGGTACCTCTTGTCCCAGGATATGGAACAAGCCCATATCAAAATGACAAGACAAACAAACAAATGAACAATCTCAACACCCTTTTTATTTACCATTGATAGCTTTTTATTGTAAGGTGTATCACAGAAGGTTCACCATAGCATGTAAGTAAATTTCCACCATGAATGATGCATGGCTTAGATTAGCGGCCCAGGCGTCTCTCTAACCATTTATACAAACTCATTTAAACTACTTCATTTCCACATTTATTTCACCCATGGTAAGCATCCATAAACAAAAGTACATGATATCAACTAAATGAAATGAAGTGCATGTTGAAAGCTTGCCATGTGACAGCACATATGAGCTAACTCTCAACCAAAGACATTTGTCAAGCCCAAACATCATAATTTTAATCACAATGGGTCATGTTTTATTTATGCAATAAAGTAAAGTGTGCATCAAGTTCGAGAGAGCTATATAACCAACTTTTCCCATAACAATCAACAACAAAGCATTTTCATTCAGAGGTATAGATAACACAAATATCATGATAAACATACTCGGAATAGCATAAAGCTAATAGGTAGATATGGTGGACTCACTGGAAAAACTTTGGTTGAAGGTGTTGGAAACAAGTTTTTACTTGTTGGAATTTTTGGGCTAGCAAGAGGGAGAAAGTTGACCATCTAAATGCATGCATGAGTGTCCATAGAACTAACCAATCCATGTTAAACAAAGTAAAATAACATTCAGCATCAAAACATGAATAAAAGATAGCTCTTGATAAAATACTTGCAAATTATTACTCATTAACAAGCTCATGAATCATGCAACTATATGTATCTTTTAAAATCAACTCAACATCCCTTTTCCCAATCTTATAATAGCATCCAACATAATTCAACCCAAATTTCCAGTAGCTCTCTCATATATAAATGATAGTGTGGTGGTCTCACAAAATAAAAATCAAACCAAACAAACAAAAAGACGCTCCAAGTTTATGCGATAAAGTGTTTCGATCGAAAAACAGAAGTTAGACGTGTGCAAACCGAGAGTGTGTAGGTCCAGTGGGGTTGTCTTCACATCCCCAAGCTTATGGTCTTCACCATCCTTGGATAGCTCTTGGTGCATCTCCTCTAATCCCTGTGAAAAAACTTCAAAACACCGTTTCTCCCATTTCTTTTCTGTGGGGTGCATTAGTAGTGATAAACAAATAGATTTCTTGCTGCATATAATCCTTGAACAAAAATTCATATGAATGTCCAGAAAGTGTATAATGTTGTATGCCTACTCATAAACTCAATTGGATCAAAAAGATTCAAGTTAAAAGTTCAAAGCATGCATCAAACAAAATGGGACAGAATCTGTCCAGAAAAACAGCAGCAGCAAAACGTATTTTTCTACCCTACAAACTTTGTCGAAAATTCCGAAAAAATTCATGCATACAGAGGATGAAAAGTTGCAACTACAGTTCAAATATGAGCTCATTCGGAGTTACAGAATAAGAATTAAAAATCATACCGTGCACAGATTCGTGCAGGAATAAAATCTCCGAACGCTATAAGCAACTTTTTCAAACCAAAATGAGTAAAACTTGGCACTTTATTAAAAATTCCAGAAACTAAACTAAAACTAAGTCTCTTGTTACAGCAAGAGGACACAAAGAAAATCACAAATAAAAACAACCGGGTTGCCTCCCGTAAAGCGCTTTCTTTATAGCCATATAGCTAGGCTTCTTACTTGATGTTTATTGAGACGAAGCTCATGAGGGAGCTTGAATTTGATGTGCCCTCTTCCTTGGGAAGTGTTCCATGCACTTCTTGTGTGGAAACTGAAACTTCACATTCCCTTCTTTTGAATCAATGATAGCACCTGTAGTACGAAGAAAAGGTCTTCCAAGAATAATTGGACTAGAGGTTTTATTCCCCATATCCATGATTAGAAAATCAACAGGCACAAATGTCATATGTAACTCTACCATAACATCACTTACTTTTCCTAAAGCATGTTTAATGGAATCATCAGCAAGTGCAAGTTCAATAGAGCATTTTTCAAGATTTTTAATTCAAGTACTTCATATAGTTCTTTAGATAAAACAGAGACACTAGATCCTAGATCAAGTATAGCATGGTGTGTCTCTTTTCCAATGGTTACTAGTACTTTGGGAATCCATATATCCCCAAGCTTAGGTGGTATCATAGCCTCTTGGTTGTACCTAGCAATCTTTTCTTTCAAGACATGATTAGCAATATAAGAACCAAAACCAGCTTGGTTAGTGTTGATGGAAGGATCACTTGCAAATTTTTGTAAGATAGATATTAATTCATGCAAGCTACAATTCTCTAAGTCAAGCAATGGATCCTTTACTTCACTAAGCATTTTAACTTCCTCAACTTTCTTTTCCCTATTATATAGGTTAAATATTTCATAACGGTCATCAAACACATCTTCAGGTACTTGGGCTTTTTCTAAACTTTCTTTAATTTTACTTCCAAAAGCAAGCCATCAAGTAGATAGTGAGTATCATTGCAGCAGTATTCATAAAAGAATCCTCACATTCATTATCCAAAAAGACTTTAGAGGTTTCAGACAATCCTCTATAAAATACATGCATGAGCATCCAATCTCTAAGACCATGTTCCATTCCAAAAGCTATACCTCTAAACCTTTCCCATGTTTTCACTAGAGGTTCATTCTCTTCTTGTTTAAAGGTGATAATTATTTGTCTAAGATTACAAACCTTTTCAGTAGAACAAAATATTTCAATGAATGTAGCTATTAAATTAAACCAAGTGCTAAAATTTCCAGGTGGCCATCTTAATATCCAATCTAAGGCTTTTCCACCTAGGGAGTAAGGAAAAAACTTAATTTTAACATTAGCATGGCTCAAGTTTAACATTTTACACCTTTCATTAAACTTCTTAAGATAAAGTATAGGATCTTCTTTTGGTTTCCCATAAAAACGGTATTCATAATCGCCTTAGTGATATTAGTATCTACCACATATTTCTCAATAGGGATATTCAATCTTGAGAAAGTTCTTAACACTAAATGGCCAAAAGGTTCTCTTTTCCATTATGCAAGTTTTTATGTGTTTTTTTATTTTTTAATGCAAAACTGAAGATAAAATGACACTAAATGATGCAAACCGAAATAACAAATGCAACACAAATGCAAAACTGAAAATAAAATATGCAAACCGAAATAAAAAATGCAAGACAATGACAAAACAAAATAAATTGCTTTGAAGGTAAAGATAGATAAGAATGATCACGTAGGTGCAACCTCCCCAAGCTTAGGTGTTAGCACAAGTTGGTGATGAAGTTGACTTTGTTGTGATATCCTTGGACAAATCCTTACAGCAATGATTCCCCGGCAACGGCGTCAGAAAACAGTCTTGATGGCCCTTCACGTAGTTACCAGCGTGAAAAGTAAAATGGTTAGGTTGAGTCTCCAAGTGCAGAGTGTGTAGTAAGTGGAAGACGTGTTTTTCCCACGAGTGGTGATCGAGGGTTTAATATCGAACTCTCGGGGAATCAGTAGTGAAAGATTTATCTTCCTATCCTTCTTTTGGTTACCTGCAAAACAAAGTAAATGTTTTGGTCCTCAACCTCACCTAGTGATTGTCAAGCACAAGGTGTGAGAATGATATCAAGATAATATGCAATGCAAACAAGAAATAAATATGCAATGGTGGTAAATAAATATGCAAGGATGGTGGTAGCAATGATAAATGATATTTTTGGGTTTCATATGATGTGTGCAAGATGTAAAAGTGTTTTTGTATTTTTGGATTTTTAAATGCCAGAAAATGGAAAATGGATAAAAGTTGTTGGAAAGGTGTTTCTTATGATTAAAAATGGACCGGGGTTCATGGTTTCACAAATGCACTCTCTCTTTAATAAAGTGGTAGACAATGAAACACTAGAGTTGACATATGAGATTGCAACACAAAAGTTTAGTGACAAGTTACTAATTATATGGGCATCACGTCCTAACATAGAGACCTTTTGTTTATTAGTCTCACTTATACTCCACCAAGGTGCGAACTAAATCATGACACCTCAGTAATTAAGATAACTCAGAGTATAGCTTTAAGTATCATGACATGAAGTTAAAATAAGAACATGCTAGATCTAGTCACGGAGAAGTGGCATGATCACCCACAACCCTTGTACCATGGTATTTTTGTTTATCCCTAGTGAGCCAACAAAGTAAGGTAAAAATACCCAAGTGGATCGCGGAACTATCTCTCACGTTCACCGCACTAGCCACCCCCCGTTACTTCAACTAATGCACACATCACCCTACACACGCTCTCATAAACATGCTTGATCAAAACAAGTAAATAGGAACGGGTACATAATATGCATCTATATTCATAACTGAAACAAAACATTTGAATATCAAACATATATTAACTCATAAAAAGATCCACCACATAGGTATTACATTGATGACCATAATCATATTCAGCAGCTCATACGATACTAATTAGTGAAGCTCAAAGAGAGGAGAGATACATAAGTTACTTCCACAAACCCATAGTCCAAAGGTGGACTACTCCCTCTTCATCATGGAGACGGTGGAGAAGTCGTTGGAGAAGATGGAGACCACGTCGGCAGTGCCCCGCCGGAGTTTTCCCCCTCCAATCTGCAGCTCCAGGTCTCTGTTTCGGTGTTTCTGTGTTTCGACGGTGCTCCTTTCCGAAGGGCGTCGGAGACTATTTTTATAGTCGGTTTTAGGTTAAACCCGAGTCAGTGGAGAAAAGATCGACGACAACGGAGCTCCGAGGCCCAAAAGAGGGGTCCCACGGGCCCATGTACCTGGCCGCGTGGGCCCACTCAACTTGGCCCTCGGGTCTCCATTCGTGCGCTTCCTTCGCTCCTACGCTTTGTTCTTTCCAAAAACCGATGCTTGTAAAATATTAGGTCATTTGGACGTCGTTTGGGTCCCTGAAACATTAAAATATGAAAATAGGGTTTCTGCCTGCACAGGGTTAATTCCATAAAATAGGAAAATTATGAAATACTCCAAAAATCATTATAAAACATTGATATAACCCTTATATGATGCAAATATGATTGAAGTACAAGTAATATAGTACAAAGTTTATGTAGGAATTTTACATGCATCAGTGCCAAAGTTAACAATACAATCTGGGAAGAAGAAAATTTCAGTACATTGATAGATTTTTGTGAAAAAATGCATTGCAAATTGTATAATTTAGTCTAATTATATACAATACAATGTGTTTTACATTTTTGGAGGGGGTGCCATGGCACCCATGGCACCCCCCTAGATCCGCCCCTGAATATCGACCATATTATGATACCTGCCGTTGAGGCGTACAAGTCCACCTCATAGGTTGCCGCTTAGGGCATCTCCGCCGCCCCCCCCCCCAGAGCCCCCCAGGAGGCCTTTTTAGCGCCGGCGCTAACGAAAATCCACCAGCCGCCCCCCCATAAGTCGATTTAGCGCCGTTTCGCGCCGGCGAACCCAGGCCAAACCCAGCCTGGTGGGTTCGGCCTGGGGGGCAAAAGGCGCCGCGGGCCAGGCTTGTCGGCGAGGGAAGGCGATTTCCCTCCATAATTTGGCCCTTCCCTCCATAATTTGTCCCCTTTCCTCCATTTCTCCCCACATATATACCTCACCCCGTCCCGATCCCGCCATTTTCCCACAGATCTCGCCGCCATGGCTCCCACCCGATTCACAGGCCCCCGCGCCGTCGTCGTCGCCACCCCCGCGTGCTCCGCCGCCTCCATGATCGGCAAGAAGTCGCGGAAGCCGAGAGCGCCGAAGGAGAAGCCGCCGGGCATGAGCAACGCCCAGTGGATCGCCGAGAAAGTGCGCCTGGAGGCGGAGAACCTCCAGCGACGGACGAGGGAGAAGGCGCAGCGGCAGAGGGAGCTGGCCGCGCACCAGGCGGAGGCCGAGGCCCAGGCCGTCGGCGAGGAAGAAGAAGAAGAGGAAGATGAGGTGGAGGCGCTGGATGTGCCGCCAACTCCGGCTGCGTCTGCCGCGCCACCGGCCAAGCGGAGGGGCGGCTTCTCTCCTCATCCTCATCCTCAGTTCGCCGGCTGGAGCCAAACCACCGTCGCCTCGCCATCGCCGTCGCCACGCTACTACTCCCCCGGATACGCCGATGTTGATCCCCTTGGTGGTTTCAACCCCAACGTCACCTTCCCCCACCATCCGCCGATGATGTACGTCGGCGGCTCACCGGGCTACGCCACCTCGCCGTCGCTCCGCCGTGCCCTCCCCTTCGCCGCGCCGTGCCCTCCGTGACAATGCCTTCATGGACGAGATCATCACCACCGGCTCGGTGGCGGTGGCGGCATGCCCGGGCTTCCTCTCGCGGGGCGGTGAGGATTTCTTATCGCAGGGCGGGGGATTACGGCCAAGGTGCGTCTGGCGCCGGCGTCGACACGGAGGAGGCGGAAGAAGAGGACGAGACGCCGCCTGCGAACGGAGCAGAAGACCCGGCCAAGGATGGCGGCACGGGAGGCCGCCGTCCTAGGAAGGGGTCCAAGGCGGCGCCGAAGCCGCCGGCCGAGCCGCGCATCAAGTGGACGTGCAGGGAGGATATCCTCCTCGCCAAGTCATGGAAGGTGGTCAGCTGCGACCCGATCGTCGGCGCGAACCAGGCGCTGGACAACTACTGGAAGCGCATCAAGACGGAGTACGACGAGCGCCGGATGATCGACCCCGACTACGCGTCGTGCGTCACGGAGCGCGGCCAGAAGGCCATGGCTAACCATTGGCAGAACATCCAGGCCGCCTGCAACAAGTGGCACGGCATATAGGAGTAGGTGAGAATTTCCGCCGTGATTCCTTTCTTTGCGCCGCCATGTAGCTCATTGGTGCCGGTCCCGTCGCCATGTAGATCGCCCGGATGTTCGAGGCGTACAAGGAGGACGAGAAGACCGACTTCAAGTGGCTCCACGTCTTCGTCGCCATCGAGGGGTGCGAGAAGTGGGCGGAAACGCGCCGCACGCTCGGCAAGGGCAAGGAGTACGTCCCGGACGCGCCGCACGCTGGTGCGTCTGATGGCCGTCCACCGATGGGCGACAAGAAAGCCAAGGCGGCGAGGGACGCGGCGCCGGCAGCGGCAAAGCTCCAGGCGTCCATCCAGACCTGCATCGCCGACGCCCAGGTCAACGTTGGCAAGAGGGAGGAGGTCGCCGCGAAGAGGTGGTCGGCGCTCATGGCCAACTCCAAGGTCAAGATCGAGCTCCTCAGGACCGGCACCGTGGCGAAGAAGAGGAACCACGACCTCGCCTTCCTCACGGGTGCCGATCCGGACGCGATGGACCCCGAGTTGAGGACATGGTACATGGCGCAGCGCCGTCTCATCCTCAGCGACATCAGCCCGGCTCCCGCCCCGGCCCCGACGGACACGAGCTACGCCACCGCGACGGACACTGGAGACGACACCCCGACGGACACGAGCTCGGCCAGTCCAGCCGAGACGCCGCCCACGCAACCTACGTCCACGACGCCGACCACACCCATCGACCTGGACGCCGAGACTGCTGCGACGGCCATCGACCTGGAGGATGCCGCGCCCGTCGTCGACCTCGAGACCGCCGCGACTGCCACTCCGACCACCACGCCTATCGTCGACGTCGACTCTGACGCCGCGGCGTCGCCGGCCTCTATCTGATCTGTGCATCAGCAGAATGCCGAATGTGGTCGTGGATCGCCTGACTGTGGCTTGATCGAGACTATTTGATAGCCCAACTGTGGCGTTATTTTGTAATATGATCGCCGAACTCGGGCCGCTGTGATCGCCGAACTGTGGCGTTATTTTGGGGGCGGGAAGAAGAAAGTTCAAATTTATGGGCCATGCGTTTTTCTGGGCCGCCGGCTGGAGATGCCCTTAGACCTCCAAAGGAACCAACCTCACCCGCCTCCGACCCGGGTGACGAGGCGCGGCGCACAACTGGCCAACCCAGTTCTCTTGCCAACGTTGCTCCACGCCGACCTGCACCTTTGTCACAATACTGCAACCACCCAAGCATATACATACTTCAATGGGAACACGCGCGAATTCAAAAAAAAAAAAAACTCCAGCATAAGCATTCGTCCTAGCTGTGATTGACCGCCCTATTAGACCTACGTACGACGTGGCTCATCCGTGGAACACACGCCGCTCTACGGCTTACCAGAGTCTCAGGCGTCCGTCTATGAACCACACGAGGCTTGAGCCGTGGCCAGCAAGAAAAGTAAACCTAACAAAGGGAAAGCGGGTGAAATCACCGACGTGGCATGTAGCGCAGGGCAAGAGATATTTTTCCCGGACAAGGACCTCCACCTACCAGAACAGCAAGTGTTTGGTACTCCTAAATACCGCGCGTCCCACCCCCTGCTCTCCATAGTCCATATCCATCCTACCATTTTTCTTCACGGCTAGCTGGCTAGCGCGGACGCCCGGCCAGACGACGGACGTACGTGCAAGCTAGCTCATGAAGATCGGGTGCGACGCCTGCGGGCAGGCGGAGGCGGCGGTGCTGTGCTGCGCCGACGAGGCCGCGCTCTGCCGCCGCTGCGACGCCGCCGTGCACTCCGCCAACAAGCTCGCCGGAAGGCACCACCGCGTCGCGCTCATCTCCTCGTCGCCAGGCGCCGGGGACAACGACGGAACCCACCCAGCATGCGACATCTGCCAGGTATTACACGCGCGCGGAGCAATTCCCTGCTTTCCTAATAACAACCTTGACTTTTATTGAAAAGAAGATCAGTTTCGCTGCCTTGCTCTATATATTTGCCATTCTGGTGTGTGCAACCAGTTATTTTTCACTTTTAATAAGGCCATGTAAAATGATAGCTTTTTAAATGGGCGCTTGAGTAGTCTTGCTGGCTTCAGATAAGTGCCGGTTTTGCGTGAAAAAAACGACTTGGAATTGTGCATAACGGTCGCGATTAAATCCCTAGTGCCTCTGTAAGCGTTTAGCGATGTACGTGTCCTAACAGTAGTCGTTTAACCTATATTTTTTATTTTCCTAATTGTCTTCTCGTTTCAAACTAGTACAGTATAAATTAAACGGACGATAAGTTCAGCTTACACGTGACAGTTTTGCAACTAAAACTGGTCATTAATTAATAATTTGTTAGCCACTAAATGAATTTAGTTAAATGGTCATCGATCCTTTAAAAAAAATCATCAATGCGTTCCTCTAAATTCTGAAATTAATTTTGGATAAAGATTTTGTTTACTGGAGTTCCTAAATTCCCGCAACTAGTACTTGGTAGGATAAGATGGCGGGTTTTGAAGAGACGATTATGAGGGCACATATATTATGTTTCAGATCAGTAAGGCATCTAAGGTGTGGGAAAGATGAGCAGAGCAAGGGTGCGGCGAGCAGGGGATGACGACGAGAAGTTCGAGAGAGATAGGAAGTGATTGCGGGCTTTTGGGCGAATATTCAATTGGTAGAAAATTGACATTTTTTAACAAAGCAGGTGACAAAGGTAGACCAGAAAATAGGTTGTGATTTGTGAAGGATAAACCGGATCTTGCTCCTCTTGTGTGTGGGGTTAGCTAGATACTTTAAGCCCTTTTGGTACTCCCCAGGTCATAGTGGACAAAAAAACCATTCTCTTTTGCCTTAGGACCTCTTTGAGTCGTAAAAACACAAGAATATGATAGGATTGCAAGTGTAAAACATCATATCGAAAAAACATAGGAAGAGAGTGAAGGTTTGATTTGCAGGAATAGGAAAAACAAAAGAAACCTAAAATGCATAACCTAATCAAGGTTAATACAAATGCAATGTTAAGATTGGGTCATTATTATGTAACTTATGGACTTTGTCTTGTTCGTTGTGCATAGGAATGTAAAAAAGAAGTTGTGGAGTGGTTGTTTCCATTGAAACCTACACCAAAGGAAAACTTCTTCCATTTTTCATATGTCAAATCAAATGCATAAATAGTGTCACCAAAGAGGGCCTTATGTGGTCCTTGATTAACCCATGCCATGACAATGCTACAACAACTAAATATGAAAAATGTCATAAAAAGATCTTTATAATGTCAAAGAAAAAATCAAGCTCTTTGAAACGCTCACTTTTCCCTACATCCACGACTCAAACAAGTATGCATCCCACCTACCATTTCTCGTTCCCCAGCTGCCATAGCTCACTATCCAACTAAACGACACCTGCCTTGCCTCCCGCGTCAAATGGTTTTATTTTGTAGGATAGGTCACCAAATGGTCCTCACTCTTGAAAAGTACACGAGTGTGATGTTGTGCCCATATCTCTGATTGTAACTTTCCAAATGTGGCTGCAGTTGTCAGATGAACAATCAATTCACTAGTTGCAAGTAGGGCTACTTTGGGATAAATCAATCTATATACTTGTGGCTGGATAGGATCTAGCCGAGTCCAAATTTCACCAGCTCAAATATAAGGATTAGTTTTTTCTAGATTACTTTTACAACCACTTTTGCTCCAAAAGGTGACTTGTTGAACAATTTTTTAGTTTGTACTTTGTGAAACTGTAAAAAGAATATCACCAGAAAGAGGTATAGGTGCACAAATGGCATGCAAAATCTATAGTACTTGATATATCGTGTATTGTGTACTTACAGGAGAAGACGGGCTACTTCTTCTGCGTGGAGGACCGCGCACTGCTGTGCCGGAGCTGCGACGTCGCCGTCCACACTGCGAGCCCCAACGTCTCCGCCCACCGCCGATTTCTCATCACCGGAGTCCGAGTAGGCGCCTCCCAGGACCACATCGACGACATCAGCGGTGCCACAGTCGTCAGTCCCAGCAGTAGCTGCGCGAACGGAAGCAACAATGTTCCCACCTCTGGGAGGCTTGCCATTGCCGACGACCCGCGATCGGCCGAGGTAGCGGTGATGGCGATTGGACGAGGACAAGACGACGTTGGCCAGCAGCACGAGTGGCCGTGGAGCGACATCTTTGCCGACGACGGTGGTGGCATGGATCAACAACAGTGCTACCCCGGCTTCTCCGAACATGGCTCCTCCAGCCTCACCGGATGATGCAACATTCAGTCAAGTGAATTTATTATATATTTGGCAAGAATTTGATCCCTCCAAAAAAAATGTAGGGTGGTATACTTATTCATCTAGAAAGCGATTATTTGGCACGAATTTCACAAAAAGAAGTGGAATGAGGTGATGAATTTTTCTAACATAAAGAATGACGGAGCTGCGTTTTCATTAAAGTGCACCTAATTCTAGCAGCAGGAACGAATACATCAGCAAATACAGCACCCAGCACCCTCAGAGCAACTAGTCGGTTCAGATAACAGGAGCGAATTTCCCACAACAAACTGTCAATAACACAAATATGCCAACTCGAGTTGTATTCCATCCTTGAACCAGTACATATACAGAGGGAGGCAAAGGCCTAAAGACTAAAATGACCTAAAGCTAAACATATACTCTTAACACCCCCTCAAACTCAAGGTGGATCTAAAACATTGAATTTGATAATATGAAGACGATGTTGTTCTCTAGTTTGGGACTTGGTGGAGAAATCTGCCACTTGGAGCTCCGACGGAACATATTGAAGACGAATAGTTGATTGTTGACAATGTGAACGAGTAAAAGAGGTATCCACACCAATATGTTTGGTTAGCTCATGCTTGACAGGGTCATTGGCAATCTGAATAGCAGCGGTACTATCACAAAGAACATTTGTGGGTGCCTCACACAAGACTCCAAAATCAGTTAAGAGCCACCGAAGCCATACAATCTCTGAAGTGACAGTGGCAATGGCACGAAGTTCCGCTTCAGCACTAGAACGAGACACGGCTATTTGTTTCTTTGACTTCCATGCAATGAGAGAAGTCCCAAGAAAGAGGCAATATCCAGTGACTGAACGACGATCAACGGGATCACTCGCCCAAGTGGAGTCGGTGTAAGCATGAAGCTGAAGCTGGTTAGAGCGGGCATAGAATAATCGGCGAGATGATGTCCCTCTCAAGTACCGAAGAACACGAAGCAAGTGCCCATAGTGAACTGAGGTAGGAGCACTAACAAACTGATTGAGAATGTGAACTGCATGAGCAATATCCGGTCGTGTCACAGTGAGATACACAAGGCTGCCTACAAGATGAGGATAGCGAGAAGAATCCTCAAGAGGAGTTCTGTCACTTGGACGCAATTGCAGATGGAGCTCCATGGGTGTGGAAGCAGCATGTGTGTCAGTCATACCTGACCGTGAGATCAAATCCTTGGTGTAACGATGCTGAGAAAGATAGTAACCATCATCAGTACGATCAATCTCAATTCCGAGAAAGTAACTAAGAGATCCCAAATCTGACATCTTGAATTGCTCACTCAATTTTTTTCTTAACAAAAGCAATGTACTTCTGATCATCTCTGGTGATCAACATATCATCCACATAGAGCAGAAGCAAAATGCGACCATGGCCAGATGTATGAATAAAAAGTGCTGGGTCATGCTCACTAGAAGAGAAACCAGCAGCTTGAACCACAGAGCTGAAACGCTCAAACCAAGCACGAGGAGCTTGCTTGAGCCCATAAAGAGCCTTCCGAAGGCGACACACATGACCCGGTGCGACCTCAACACCGAGAGTTGGCTGCATATATACTTCCTCCTGTAGATCACCATGAAGGAAAGCATTCTTGACATCCATTTGAGAGATTTGCCAAGACCGAGCAGCAGCCACAGCAATTAGAGTGCTGACAGACGTCATGTGAGAAACTGGAGCAAAAGTCTCATCATAATCTCTCCCATGAGCTTGCTGAAAACCTCTAGCAACAAGACGAGCCTTGTAGCGCTCCACAGAACCATCTGACCTGATTTTGATTTTATATACCCACTTACAAGTGATAGGAACTGATCTTGGAGGCAATGGTACCATGTCCCATGTATGTGTACCCTCTAGGGCCGCAAGCACCTCAGACATAGCCATTTGCCACTCGGGTAGCACAACAGCCTCTTCATAAGTACTAGGCTCACAAGCTGCCCCTGCACAGAAACCATTTCTATATCTGTCTGGAAGATCAAGAGTGGAGCGATCACGAAGGACATACCTGTTTGTCTGAGGGGACTCATCAGTGCAAGGTTCAGTGGTACTAGCCAGAGGAGAAGAAGACAGAGGAATAGATGATTGAGTCTCAGATGAAACAACAGGACGACGACTATAATGAAAAGGAAAAGGATCCAAACACGGTGGGCTGGTGGAACAAGCAAAGAAGGACTGGAGTGTGGAGTTGGTGAAGAAGGTGTGTCTTGATCAGAGACTGGCTCATCCGAGGAAAATATCGGTGGAAGTGAGAGAAAAGAGGTGGACTCTAGGGAAGTGGAGGATGATGGTTGAATGGAAGAGGAATAGAAAAATGGTTGATTCTCATTGAAAGAAACATTCCGAGAGAAGCGAATGCGACGAGCGGAAGGATCATAGCAGCGATACCCCTTGTGCTCAAGACTATACCCAAGAAAAACACACTCAACAGACTGGACAGTCAACTTGGTCCGCTCACGAGGTGCTAATAGGACATAACAAGTACAACCAAAAACACGAAGGTGACCATAAGTGGGAGGAGAACCAAATAAAACCTCACCAGGGGACTTGCCTTGGAGACGGGAGGAGGGCTGGATATTTATGAGATACACTGCCGTGGAAATAGCTTCACCTCAGAAATGAGTGGGGACAAAAGAGGAAATCAGAAGAGTTCGAGCTGTCTCAATTAAATGACGATGCTTACGCTCGGCAACACCATTCTGAGCGTGAGCACCAGGATATGAGAGCTGAGGAAGAGTATCCTCGTTCGAGAGAAACTCACGAAAAGATGTAGAGAGGTACTCCCCCCTGAGTCAGAGCGAAAAACACGAATATCACTTGAAAACTGAGTATGAACCATGCGAGCAAAAGCTTGATAGATAGAATTTAACTGGGAACGATGTTTCATAAAATAAACCCAAGTATATCGAGAGTAATCATCAACAAATATGACATAATGTTTGTGACCACCCTTTGAGACAAAAGGGGAGGGACCCCAAACATCAGAGTGCACTAAATCAAAGGGACGACTAGAATAGGTGGTGCTGGATGGATACGGAAGTTGTATCTGTTTACCTAGCTTACAACCCTTGCAATGAAAACCAGCATCCACAGGAACACGACCCAAAACCCATTGTCCAACAAGTTCAGATAAACGAGAACCACATAGATGACCTAAGCGATGATGCCACTTGGCAAAAGAAAAAGATGAATTTGATGTTGAGGTGGATGAAGCAGACGATGCGGAAGCGGAAGGGAGATGAAGGGTGTCAAGTTCGTAGAGGGAGGAGGATCCTCCACGGCGATGGCCAGTTCCGATGATCCTCTTGCTCTAAAGGTCCTGCACATAACAAGATGTTTTGTCAAAACCAACAAAATAGTCCATATCAGTAATTTGACCAACTGACATGAGATTCATTGACAATTCTGGGACAAAAGAAATATTTGGAACAGAAAACTTGGATGTGCAAAGCGAACCCTGATGAGTAACAGTACAAGGTGTACCATCAGCGGTGTGAACAGAGGAGCCATCCTTGAGTGGCTGACATTGCACGAGCTGGGAGCAATCTGAGGTGACATGAAACGAGGCTCCAGAATCAAGCACCCACGGCTGAGTGGCACGAGCAGCAGACTGAGAAGCAGCAGACACAGAGGCACTCCTTGCTGGCTGCTGCTGAACAGCAGAAGACTTTCTGCTAGATGGGTGACGCTGTTGTTGCTGAGCAGGGAACTTTCTTTGATACTCGGTCCACAACTCTGGGTGTAGAACAAAGCAACTATCAATTATGTGCCCTAACCTTTTGCAGTGAGAGCAAAATTTTGCTGAAGAAGAGCCTCTGAAAGGACCCCGAGGAGCAGCAAGAACACTGGTGTGAGACATATAATTTAAGCCATCCTTGGCCATGGCAGCAAGCACAATCCGGATTCAGGTCCGGAAAATTCTGGGTCTGGGACCGGAACAACCTGGAATGATTTACGGGTAAGCACCGGGTCAACACCGGGCGAATCTGGGTGAGTCCAGTAGCTGTTTTCTTGGTCCGGAATGAATCCGGAATCAGATCCGGAGGATCTGGCACCGTAACTGGCACCAGATCTGGTACCGGAAGAAAGTCAACTGGAAAAATCCGGAATCAGCACCGGAAGCCCGACGCGATGCTCACCTCGTCTCCGTCGATGGTGAGCAAGCCCGCAGCGGCGGAGCCGGGCGAGGCAGCAGTCCACAGCGGCGGGGCGGGGAGAGCGTCGGAGCCCAGTGAGAGACGATGAGCACGGCCGCGGCTGCCGCGTCTTGCACGGTAACGGCGACGTCGAAGAAGGCAGTCGAGGACACGCAGGAGACAGCGCGGTCCTGGGCTGGAAGAAGGGCGGCGACCGTCCGGCAACTTGCCGGAGCAGCGGCGGCGGCGGGGAGACGGCGGCGAGCCAGAGCTGGCGGCGGTGGGGAGCTAGGTCGAGAGCCAAAGCTCTGATACCATGTCAATAACACAAATATGCCAACTCGAGTTGTATTCCATCCTTGAACCAGTACATATACAGAGGGAGGCAAAGGCCTAAAGATTAAAAGGACCTAAAGCTAAACATATACTCTTAACACAAACAAGCACCTTTTTCTTTATAAATAGGGCACCTCTTTCTTTCTCGCACGTTCCTCAAAAGAAAAGAAAAGGTGCACCTCGTTTTTCAGTAATCTCCTATTTCCAGAAAGCTCCCCGCTTCTTTTTTCTTTGTGTTTTCTCTGTCCTCCTCGGAGGTCTAAGTGGTCACACCATGGAATTAAAAGTCAAATAGCCCGGCAGAAACCAAAGGGGCCTGAAATGCACGTGAATTACAAGTTAATAGTTCAACGAGTAACATTAAATCTAGAGACATCATACAATCCATTGAAACCTATACCAGAACTTACCCGACAATGACAAGAAGATGGAGAACTACCGAGCTATACAAGCCCGAATGGCTGTTTTGTTTTTACAACGTGTCAGCGGTCTTCCGTTCTGGAGCGAAGCCACCGAGATCTCCAAGACTCAAGCCCTGGCTCTCTTGCTGCTACTGCTACAATTGGGGCACTTGTATTGCTTTATGTGCTCTGCTTTCGCCGGAGTGATCTTGACGCACTTACCATGGAACCACTTCTCACACAAGTCGCAGCAGATCCAGAACTCCTCTTGTCCATAGTTTTCACCGCACGCACCGCACAGCGTGCTCTCATGATCTTCCTGTTCTTTCTCTTCCTCCCCGTCACTCGCTTCGTTGTCCTCTGAAAGGGGTATCTTTGAGCTCCTTCGGATGGGTTCTAGCTGCCGTGTCGGCTACGTTTTTTTAGATGTTTGGTACCGACAAAAGAATCCTGTAGTCAGTTACCTGGCTCTTACATAGTGAAATAGTCACAAATCACAAGGTAATGGGAAGGGTTCCACACCTTTGAGGCGGATTTGATACTTTTACTGTCGCTTTTAGGAGTTTTTTCTTTGGGCCGCCTTTTGTCAGTTCCCGTGACAACTTCAAATATGGTGGGAACACTATTTATCATGCTGAAGAGCCGTTTCCTGCAAGCAAAATACATAAAGGAGGTAAACTCTAGGAAGCACAAGTAGTACCGAACGTTAAATTAAAGCAATTTTTATAGTGGCTTCTACACATATTTTCTTCTAAATACTGTATGTGGTGCCAAACAAATTTTAAGCAATGGAAGGACAAAATTGACAGGGTGTTCAATAACACACCAAACAAGATCAAGGCTTTTCATCAGATCGCCAAACTACAGCTATTGGCGACAAAGGGCACGATTGGAGCAAAGCAAAATTATACATTGGGTTCTTCAGTTCCAATAATAGTAGTTTTTTCTGTGTTTTCTTTTTATCCTTTTTGTAAATATTATAAATATAACATAAAACATTATAAATGAAGTCATAAGGTAAAGATAACTACATTCTTCCCTTAATTTTTTGAGTTATTTGCACTGGTGGTCACACAACTCGACAGCTATGTGCACTTAAGTCACACATCTGGATAACTGAATTTTTTGGTCACACAACTCGTCATCTGGTGCACTTAAGTCACTGGCCCCACCTGTCAGGCCGTTTTCCGTTGAAATTGATGCTGACTGGACACGTAATTTTGCAAAAAAAAACCTGTATTTTTGTACATTTGCAAAAACCCCCCTTATTTTTTTTCAATAAACCCCCTGAATTTTTGAAATGTCCAAAAATACAGGGTTTTTTTTTTGCAAATGTACAAAAATACAGGGGGGGTTTTGCAAGATTACGTGTCCAGTCAGCATCAACTTCAACGGAAAACGGCCTGACAGGTGGGGTCAGTGACTTAAGTGCACCAGATGACGAGTTGTGTGACCAAAAAATTCAGTTATCCAGATGTGTGACTTAAGTGCACATAGCTGTCGAGTTGTGTGACCACCAGTGCAAATAACTCCAATTTTTTTAACAAACTAAACCTCTATTGAATGCAACTTGACTCAGTGCACAACCATTGTAATAGTAAACACCGATATTCCCAATTCAAGATATGCAAGCCGATGTGTATTTTACATAGTGTTGAAATTTGAACTCACTGCTTGGATTACTTAAGTCAAAATAGATGCTAATGCATAATGACATTTTGTAGAGAGTGAAATGGCTACATAGCTGACTTATATTGATTAATAGTGTTTTATTCGAAAGTGTAGCTCGTGCTAGGCTCTTGTTGTACATGCCGGCATCCCCAAGCGCCAGCGTAAGCTGCAAACTTTCACCGAAGGCAGAACGCCACCTGGGCACGAGACATCCAAGGCACCTTGGGCATACAGGAAATCGGGCAATACCTGCTGCTATGGCGCGAAACTGAACACATAAACCTCTCAGAAAACCCAGACCAGCTAATCTGGAAGTGGAATCCGACCGGCGTTTACTCTGCGCACAGCACCTACCTTGCCTCCTTCCAGGGATCTGCAGGCTGCCGTGCTTGGAAGTTGATCTGGAAAAGCTGGGTTCCACCTCGCATCAGGTTCTTCCTATGGCTCGTGAACTTGGACAGGTGCTGGATTGCTGACAGATTGCGCCGACGCGGCCTCCCACACCACCCTCGCTGCGCTCTGTGTGACCAGGAACCTGAAACGATACACCACCTGCTGGTCACCTGCCCCTTTGCTCGGCAGGTCTGGCAGGAGACACTCTCCTGGCTTCGCCTAACCTATCGGCCGCCGGACCAGGATGACAGCCTCCACGACTGGTGGCTGTAAGCCAAACAGATAACCCCCAAGCCTATGCGCAAGGGCCTGGTCACAGCGACGCAATTCCCGTGTGTTCGATGGTGACCAACCATCCACTGCCCTGCTCTCAGCAAGAATCAAAGAGGAAGCGGCCCTTTGGGTCAGGGCTGGTGCCACCGGCCTAGGAGTCATCTTACCGACGACCTGGGATGTCCACTAGTTTGCTTTTTATTTTGGTTCCTTCGGAGGCCTGTAATGATAAACCTTCTCTCTGTTCAATGAAAAGAAACGCAAAGTCTTACATACCATTGCTGCATTATATCACCCTCATACATCAAATCGGGACCAAAGTTATATGGAACAGTTGCTCTCATAACCAGCCATTTAAAAAGGCCAGATAACACATCACTTGGCACTTGCATATGCTGAATAGGATATAATTTAGTATATTTATATGCTTTAAAGTTCAGAGGAAAAAAGTTGCAACCAGTCCAATTTAATGTACAATCAGCAAGGGTTAGCTACAGAACATTTAGGCACAAGAAAAGCAATACAGTATTGTCAAAACAGGAAAAATGTAACACACAAACACAGAGATTCAAGCAGAAAAGAATTCCGGTAAAAAACGGGGAAATACCAAGCAAAACACATGAACAGATGAAGTACCTGGAATCCTGGTCGAACCCAAACCTTGCTCCGAAATAAAAGGCCACCGACAGTAGCCAAGAATCACTATGCGCCGCAACAAGTGAGAGCCAATCTTTATCATTCATCCCATCCCGAGCAAAATTGATTCCTAGTGCAGGCTCTGGGAGTTCCGGAGGGACCTCCTCAGCAGGCAAGTTCACTTCCCACGTCTCATTGGGAAGTCCGTATAGACAAATGTTCTCCTTCTCTGCACCAAAAATATGAGAATTCCCCATCAACCTTTATAATTGAACTTATGAAGCAATGGACAAAGTAAGATTTAATTAAGCTGGAACTCTGTAACCACAATTAAATAGGACAATAGCATAGCTGATTCAACCAATAGAAATTGGAATTTCCATGAAACAACAGAGAGACAAAACAAAATAACAGACTAATCTAACTTGCCATGCAAAAAGCCTGGACATAGAGTACCTGAATAGCATACACATATTGGGGATCATTGAGTAGTCCCTCCGTGAGACAATACAGGTGTTTCAAAAATTGTGTCAACCAAATATTCGAATATTTGATAGACTGCTACTATAGAAAGAACTACAAGCATTGACAGCATCAAATTGATTTTATTAAATCCTTTCTAAAAATAGCTTCATAATGTTTAATTATTATTATTTCAAGCACCATGTTATGAAAGAAACTGATGGTCAAATTGTCAAATTGGAAATCGTCTTAATCTCCTAAAGAACCCATACTGACACAGACAGATAATCAATTTGACTTTTGAAGGCTTCTACCTTTTTCTGACACTGTAAATATTAGATTTTTCTTATTGTCTAAATAATAATTGGACCATAATAAATTATCACGTCACCCTAACCAACTCTTAACCATGGCTTTATTCAATGTACACAAAGGACATTCAGGTAACACTGAATACAACCATGGTGAAGAGTGAGAACTGATCGCAAACAGATCAAGTAACAACTCTAATGTTATATTTTTCTAATATGCCATAAACGATTTTTTTAAGCTTGCAGACGAACATAATTGTCCCTGAAAATGCAGATGAAATCTTTATGTCCTACTAGCAGTACCCCAATAGGTGCAGCCACTACCGAAGCTCGGAACGCAGAACTTATTATCCACACATAAAAAAAATACTTTGTTGTCCTCACAGGCTGACACCACATTTATATTATTGCCTAAAGAATTTTGTAGCAGTACTAGGTACGACTTATTTGCATTTTTGCATTATTAATTTATCGATCGATTTGTTTACCATTATCAGTTTCCCAGTTCTCACTCTCACCCCCGCCTCCTGTTCCGTCACGCAGAAACAAAACAAAGAATTCCAAAAATACCCCTCATATCATTGCAATAGAAAAGAAACGAAATTGTTGTCTAGGAGTATAACAGTAAATGGACAAATGCACATCCTTGTCTGACAAGTGGGCTGACTGTGTAGTCAACTAACTCAGAAGATAAGGATTCCACCGTCCAGCTTTCCCTTAACTAATGAACAGTAACAGGACCAAAAGAATGAAAGAACTCCTTCAGAAAATTCCCGCTTGTCCGCCAAATCTCCTAAAACTGGAGCTCCTCAACCAGCGAAGTTAGCAGCATCTTGGGTGTGGAGAGAGCCCGTGAGATGTAGTCTCCGTCAGGACCGTGGTGTGTGCCCGGCCGGCGTGTGTACCTCCATGTATACCAAGAGAGAGCAAGAGAATATAGCACGAGTTGTGTGTGTGCTGAAAGCCTCTGTGAGCTTCTCTTGTGTCCGTGTGTGTGCGTAAGTCTTCTCCTACCTTGGGCCAAAGCCAACAATTTGGTATCAGGGCCATGGCGCTGGTTCCGCAAGGCGCAGACGTTGGAGGGAGCACGGTGTCGCTCTCCTGTCCGATGCTCACGCCGACGAACTACACCGTCTGGGCTATCAAGGTGGAGGCGATCCAAGACGCCGCGGGTGTCTGGGAGGCGGTATCCCCTGCGGATGGCGAGGAGGTGGACGAGGAGAAGATGCGCTGCCTGGTAAGTTGTGGCACCGGCGGCAAGGAGGTGATGGCCATGGCGCGGAGGCCATTGCCGTGAGGAGTTCGTCCATGTCTGAGCCATCGACAAGGTGCGTCATCGATGGCAACATGGAGGCGGGTCACCGGCGAGCTACGGCACCAGTGATGAACATGTGCGAGTCGTCGACGAGGTGCGTCATCGACGGCAACATGGAAGTGTGTCACCGGTGAGTTGCGGCACCGGTGATGAACATGTGCGAGTCGTCGACAAGGTGCGTCATTAGCGACAACATGGAGGCGAGTCACCGGCGAGTCGTGGCACCGGTGAAGATCAAATTGTGTCCGTGGCGGTGGCGACCGGCGTATGTGAGCGTCAGGTTGTGCCTGTGGCGGTGGCGACCGGAGTGTGTGCGCCAGGTCGAGTCCGTGGCCGCTAGGCTTCACAAGTGAATGCATCAGGATTAGGGGGAGATTGTTGGAATAATACTGTGCATCCGGATGACATCACCCTCTGCATCATGTGCATGTCAGCACAGTTCTAGAAATATCTACCAGAGTAAAAGAGAACTTGGTGTTTGCTACCGTTTCTTGGGAGTTAAGCTAGGAGCTAGCTGCAGCAGTAGCAAACTTCTCTTCGTCATCTTAGTTGGAGCTAGTTGTAGGTAGTAGAGTTCAAAGCAAACTTGAACTCCATCTCTAGGATAGGTCGGTTTGTAAGTCCTATATAAGGACATGACTATCACTTGTAACGTAAGAGTACAAAACAAGGAGAAGAAGCTGGTAAGGCAAGATGTAGCCTAGAGCTTGGTGTGGAGAGAGCCCGTGAGATGTAGTCTCCGTCAGGACCGTGGTGTGTGCCCGGCCGGCAGGAGAGCTCCCTGGGTTGTACTGCGTGTGTGCGTGTGTACCTCCATGTATACCAAGAGAGAGCAAGAGAATATAGCACGAGTTGTGTGTGTGCTGAAAGCCTCTGTGAGCTTCTCTTGTGTCCGTGTGTGTGCGTAAGTCTTCTCCTACCTTGGGCCAAAGCCAACAAGACATACTTATACTTAAATGGAAAAAATAAGAAAAATAACGGGAGATCATCAATATGTCAATGCTTAAAATTCTTTACACATCATGGCTATCAATATTCAATAGTAGTAGACAGGGGAAGTTGGTTCATCAGATGCCCCTATTCTTAAACAATTCATGTAACATGCAGATGAGGATTAATTATTTTCAGGAAAATAAACCCAGGAAATGCGTGTTGGCAGCAACATACTACGCACCTCAGATTCACTTCATATGAAGAGGAGCTCGATCTTGATGCTCTAAATCACCTTACCTGGCATAGTGTTAGACGTTGATCTGCTTCCTGTCCATGCAGCCCTCAATAGTGACTGCACCATGGCTAGGAATTATACGTTGAACAGAAATAAATGGCCATCATTACAAAAAAAGAAGCTTCTGCTTGGTAAACATATGCATACATCTGTTTCCTCGCTCGGCTTCATTCTTCATAGAAGTGAATGGACGCAGGCCATAGCATTAGCAGTCTGCCTTGCAAAAGGCTCATGGACAGTCTGCATGTTCTCAATAAGACATGCTGAACTGAATCATCCACCTCTCTCTGTAACAAAAAAGCTGAAGGAATTCAGTCATGACATTTTCACAAGTTCAAACATGAAAAGGTTGGATCTGAGAACTAATTGAATGCAGAACATTAAACAAAAGAGGACCAATTCAGACGAACAGATCCACTCCACCAGCGAGCGCCCAAGTGAGCAGCCCTAACCTGTAAACAGAACACCACAACCACCGTCAGCAACCATGCTCTCATTGGAACCTATTGCAAATAGAGCAAACAAACATGCACATTAGACTTCGTGCAACAGTTCACAAGTAATAGCACTAAACAGACCAACAACTAATGAAAATTCAGAAGCTCTTGCCAATTTCTGTTAGCACCTCAGCATACTTGTAGAGCACATACAATTTGCATACTTGTTAGAATATATTCCCGTATAACAAAACATTGGAATTGTCATCTACACAGAACATGATCAAGACCAAAGAATTACAGTGGAAAAGGTACGCCAATCCCCATCCATGAACCCACCCCGATCCCCATCCCCATCCAGAAGAACATCCATTCAGGCCGACGCTCGGGAAACGTGAGGAGTTGCGTGAGCGCGGCCTATTCTTGGATTCGCCGTTGCTCAGCCGGCAGTCGAGGGGCCTAGCCGACGTCGATGCAGCCTAGTCAAAATTAGTTACTGTATTTGTAGTTTTTTCAACAAAAAATAGTTTGGTTTAACGTTCTACTTCGCGGGTTTATGTGGGTTGTCGCTCCTGACCTGAATATTTCAACCTAGCACAACCCAAGCCTCAATTTGCCTCTTCATCTTAATCTCTTATTTTAATTTGTTTTATTTAATCTATTCTTCCAGCTGGGTAAATGTCATTTTCTGCCCCTTGAAAGCCAAAACCGAAAGCTAATAACATCGGAGCTCCCCGGACACAGGAGGCGATAATATAATAGGAAGGAGCAGCATCACATTGAGGAAAAGTGAGAAAATTGCCTCCTCCGTTTTGGCTATCACTGTCATGTAACACATCATATAACCTGAATAATTCCACCAATAAAACAGGCCTGGTATAAATTGTCATACAATTCCAACTTTTAGAGAGTGAAAAAATTGTTAAAAGATGTTGTCCATGAATACCTAAGGCACGAATGTAAAAAGTTGGATTTATCAACTGATCAATTATAAATGGCAAGAGAATTTAAATCGTGGAAGGCAACGCAGTTCAAATCAAGTATTGTACAGAATCGTAATGTAGTGCTGGGATTTAGAGGGAGGACTTGCCGAATTGGTAGGCTACCTGCTGCACAGACTGGAAGACTGTCGTTTAGGCGATCTCACCATTGTAGGGGTCAAAGAATATTTCACCATCCACATTGGGAGGAGAGCAGCGGCCACCTCTTCTCCATGACCAAGCAAGCCTCGGTCGATTGCCTTGAGAGATCATGTGCTTCAGTCCTGCACGTAGTTAGTAGCCGTCACCAAGTGTCAGCCATACTCTTTGGTGATCTCTGAAATCGTAAGTGCGGGTATGCTTCATTGTCCAGGAAAAACCATCTCGTCCAATAAAGTAGCCACGCAACTGAATTGCTCGTGAGCTTGAAAGACACCCCAAGAGCACCCGTAACTTCCTCCTGCAATCTCAATTACAGAAGTAGTAAGTTCCCGACAGATGATTTCATTAAGAGATTGCATTTTGCAGGATTTTGACAGGGTGCTCCCCCTCTTCTCCAATCTCTAAACTTGCACAAACCATCCCCACAGTCTTCGTTTGAGCTAATCAATAACGCAAATCGAAATCGAGAGGAACACAGCGAACCTCGTCCATTGACAGAACTACATGTATGTCTTCCTGCCGGCTGGGTTTTGAAGCATCTCCCGATCCCCAGACCTGCACCGCCGCTGGGACCCTCCTCCTCAGTGACCCCTGCCCCATGGCCTCCCGAACATTGGCGCCCTGTCCCGCCCTAACTCAGGCAACCGTCTCCGTCCATCACACCTCCGGCCCTCCCCTCCTCCTTTCTCACCGGCGGCAGCCGTGGCGCCCACCGAGCACCTCGCGCTCAAAGCCCACACGCTGCCTGTCCGCGCCTTCCGGCCAAATCCTCCTCCGTCGTCCGGAACACGCAGGCGAGGACACGCAGGGCGCAGGCGGCGCGGGGATGGGAGAGGTTTGGGGCGGGTTTCCCGTTCTTCCCGCTGGAGAAGGGCGGCGGCGGCGGCGCGGGTCACCGGGATTCAAGCAGGTGGCGGCGGGGAACAAATCTAGGGAGGGCCGTAGGGAGGAGAGGATAAGGTGCGTTAAGGCGTGGAAAAAAACGAACCGTTTTCTTTCACTTACCGGTGGCACGGTGGGTAAATATGTGATTTGTGGAAGGGCAAAATCGTCCAAAAAAATGACGTACCACAAGAAATCTTAATGCTTTTATTATTAGGTATAGATAGAAGGAGAGCAAACAATTCAGGATGGGAATGGGCCGACCTGGCCCTAGCCTTGGACCCGGCCCTGTGGCCTCGAGGCCAATCTTAGAGGCCATGGGTCGGCCCATTCGGGAAAAGGTGAGTGGCCTCGCTGCCCGTTGGGCATCTCGGGTCAACCCGAATCTTCTTCTCTAGCTCCACCGACAGTGCCCAGGTCAACGGCTGCAGCGGCTGATGGCGGAAGGACTGCTCGGCGGCGGGCGGCGGGCGGCGGACGGACCATCTACTCCGCTTCTCCACGCCCCCAGCCCCCACCGGACCCAGCTCCGACCGCCCGACTCACCTCCCTCGAGGCTCTTGAGACCCTGACAGCACCGGCAACGATTTTGGGGAATTCGAGAATTTTCTCCATCGCCATGGTGACCAAGCCTGGGCGCCTGGCTGATCTTGTGACCCATGAGAGTAGGAATTGAGAGCAGAATGATGCGTCCGTTGTGTGTACCAGTACATCAATCTTGAAGTCAAGAATTCAGTAGACATGGCTTACAAAGAGATTGCAGGTTCAGTAAGTTCGGCAGGCAGCCACCGCGCGTAGCAGCAACCTGCAACAAATTAGCTGCTGATGTTGTCGTGGGGGCCTTGGACCCGGCGCCGCGGCCTCCCGCCTCACCGACAAGCCTCAACTCCCTCGAGGCCACTGCCGAGATCGTCCTTTCCCTGCAGGCCGGTGGCGCCGAGCTGTCCACTGTCGCCGCCGCCGTGCACGAGCAACTCGTCTGCACCAATACGACCATGTGACGTCGGTGAGACGCGGTAACCGGCCAGCGTCTACAGGGACGCCGCCGTACGTGGCGGCGGGCGGCGGACGGAGCAGCGGTGAGCCGACTGCGGGATGAGAGATCTTTTCTAGCTACAATGCGGCGACCATTACAGCACATGACGGCATGCGTATCGACCACAGCGAGATGGCGAAGACTCACTCCGAGCTAGCGACTTGGGTCGACCCGCGAGACCCGTTGGGTTATGCAGAGCCAGCCTCACTGGCCTGATTAGATTATGAGGCCGACCCAGCTAACACAATGGCCTTGATTTTTTGGGCCGGGTCAGTGACCCGGTGGGTTGACCCGGCCCATTCCCATCCTGACAAACAATTACAAGAAACTGACTCCTGGTGCAAACACCGGTATCAGTTAAACTCCCCTCCATCCTCTAAAAAAAAAAGTTAAACTCCACTCCACACCCCAAAAAACTACTCTCTCACACCAGAAACTCTCCTACTCCCTCTCGCACTCTGCCACAACTGCAGCTCCTCTCTAATCCTGCTAATCAGTTGCGGTACAGTACAATGATCCCTAACTCGACCGAAAACCCGAGCATTTCTTTGTTTCCATAGCATCCAAGCCACCAGGATTACCAAGGTGTCAAATGCCCTCTTATGTCGACTCTGGATTCTCTCCCTTGCCTGGATCACCAATTCTCTAGTTTAGAGTTAGTGTCCGGCCCTTGGATCTGTAAGCCTGCATTGGTCAAGCATCCTAGCCAAATCTCTCTCGCATACACACACTGCATCAAAATGTGGTCGACATTATCCTCCTCCTGTAAACAGGTGTGACAGACATCTGGATGATCTTGCATCCCATGTCTCGCCCTTCTATCTGACGTCCACAACCTGTACTTAGTGGCTAACCAACCAAAAATCTTGCATTTGGTTGGCGCGTACGACTTCCATATAGGTACAGCGATCTCACTCCTTTGTTGTCCACGACACAGTGCTCTGTATGTGTCCCTGGCTGAGTAAACTCCCGATTTCGCTCCATCCCACCTAAACGCATCAGGGCTCTGAATATCACGATCGACTGTATTCACCTCAAGCCATAGTGTTGTGTATTCCTCCAGTCCCTCCTCGGACAGCTCCTCCGAAATGTCCCGTTCCCAACTACTGTCTACCATGCCTTGCGCCACCGTTGTGGTGTTCTTTCACTCCTGGTGCTATGTCTTCCACCCTAGCTCCATGAATCCACTTATCTGTCCAGAACATCACATTCTCGCCATTTCCGACAGTAATTCTTGCCAAGTTGTGGAACGTCTCCAACGTGTCTTTGTCCCTGAGTGGTGGTAGCCCTTGCCACGGGCTAGAATGGTCAGTGCGTCTCAACCATTCCCACCTCACTCGAAGTGCCAAGCCTTGTTTTCTCAGATCTTTGATGCCAAGTCCACCATGTATGATTGGCCTACATACTGCCTCCCAAGCCACCATGCACTGCCCTGCGATAACCTCCTTCTTCCCAGCCCAAAAGAAAGCTCTCATCCAACCCTCCAGTTCCTCTAACAGCCAGTTCGGCGCCTCCGCCACCAACAAATGATGCACGGCCTTGGCTGCAATGACTACTTTCATGATAGTGAGCCGCCCTTCCTTGGTGATCATCCCACGCTGCCATGCAGGTAGAAAATCAATCGCTTTATCCATCATTGGTTGCCACTTAGCCTTCGTCAGCGGCCTTAACGCTAGTTGCAGTCCTAGGTACTTTAGAGGAAATTTTGCCACCTGGCAACCTGGCACCTGGCTCACTCTATCTTCCACCTCCGGTGTTCCTCCGATGACAGTAGCAGTTGTCTTAGCATAGTTTATCTCCAGCCCAGAAGCCTCCCCGAACATTTTCAGCAACTCCTTGATCAACTGCATCTCCTGAATCTCAGGCCTTATGAAGAGTACAACATCATCCGCATATAGAGATACTCTTTGCAAAGGCCGAATTCCAACTAATTCAGACAGCCAACTTGCCTCTACTGCTGCACGGATCAGACAAGTGAAAACCTCCATACCCAACACATAGAGCAAAGGTGAGGTGGGGTCTCCTTGTCGATGCCCACACACGTGCTGTATCCTTCCTCCAGACACTCCATTCACCAGCACCTTGGTGGTCGCTGTATTTAGAAGTACAGCCACCCACTTGAGAAAGAGCTCACTGAACCCCATATGCTGAAGCACTTAGAATAAAAACGGCCAAGAGATCGAGTCAAAAGCTCGCGATATATCCAGTTTGAGTAGCACCCCTTTCTGCCTCTTGTGGTTAATCTTTCTTGCCACCTGACGCACCAACACGAAGTTATCGTGTAGACTTCTCCCTCATATAAAAACCGACTGGTTTGCGCTCACTAGCTCCGACATCTTTGGCCTTAATCGAACTGCTATCAATTTGAAAAGCTATGTACTAAACTTATCGGTCTATAATCACCAATCCTTGATGCCTCCGCTCTCTTGGGAATCAGCGTGATCAAGCCTCTATTCAGACGCGCAAAACCTCGTCCATCTCCCACGGCCAGTTTCAGCAGTCCTGCCATGATATCTCCTTTGATCGTGGGCCAAGCTCTCTGATAAAAAGCTCCAATAAACCCATCCGGCCCCGGCGCTTGATCCGCTGGCAATTCCTTAACTACTACCCACACCTCCTCCTCTGTGAACAGACTGTCGATTCCCTGGAGATCGAGCCTTGGCAGGTTCAAAGCCTCCAGATCTAGGGTGTGATCTCTCTCCCTGCTCGTTCCCAGGAGCTGGACATAGGCTCGCGAGAACGCATCCACCTTCTCATCTTGATATGTGATAATCTGCTCATTCACCTCGATGCTAGAGATAAAATTCCTCGCTCGTCTTCCATTGGCCACCGTATGGAAGAGCTTCGTGTTTGCATCTCCCTCCCTTAGCCATCTCACTCGCGATCTCTGTCGAGCGATGGTTCTCTCCATCGATGACAGACCTAAAACAGCGAGTTTCAGCGTTCTTCTCAACCACTGCTCTCCTGCTGTCAAAACCCTTCAGTCCTGTGCTGCATCCAGCTTCAGAATCACCAGATTAGCTACTACAATTTTGATCTTCACATTCCCTATTTTCTTTTGCCCCCAGGACTGTAGGTATTCCGCCATATTCCTGAACAAAGCGTCCAGTCTTCTGAAGGGATCCACAATCGCCGGACTGCAGTGCCAAGCCTCACATATCGCCTCATCGAAACCTTCAAGTTTCAACCAGAATAGCTCAAATTGGAATCGCCTCTTAGGTTTACAGTTAGCGCACAACGCCAAGTGCAGGGGCGTGTGATCTGAGATTGATGAAGACAACGCCTGTAATATTGCATCCGGATGCTGTAACTCCCAATCCACCGTGGCCAGCACACGATCTATGCGCGTCATTGTAGGCTCCTCTCTCCCATTGCTCCAGGTATATTTCCTCCCATGCAGGAAAAGATCTTTTAGTTCCAGATCTCGCACAAACCTCCTAAATCTCGACATCAAACTCCTGTTCAGGTTTGTGTTGTTTTTATCTGATGCACTGAGTATCATATTGAAATCTCCAGCTATGATCCAAGGCCCAGGACATAATTCTCTACGGCCCAATAACTCATCTAGGAAGTTTAGTTTCTCCTCAGTGGTTTGTGGCCCATATACCGTGGTGATCCACCACTTCATGTTATCTACCGCACACACCTCGCCAACAATGGCATATGAATCAAAACTGATACTCGAGATCTTCACAACTGAAGAATCCCAGGCTTGTAAAATCTCTCCTCTTGTCTCGATCGCAGGAAGGTACGCAAACCCATCAAAAGATGGCCCTAGACATTGCAATACCGTATAGCTATCAACCACATTTAACTTTGTTTCTTGTAGATATACAATTTTGACTCTCAAAGGCTCCACAAAAATCCTCACGGCATCTCTCCTCGCTGGATTGTTCAACCCACGAACGTTCCAGTCTAGCATTTCTATGTTTAACTCCATTAAAAACTATACTACTCCGACTCCAATGCACGCGATGCTCAATGCACCGGCATCACCAACTCCGGTCCTACAAAGAACTGCTGATCTGCCTCAAACGACATTGGTACCACCTTGCCAAACACCGATGCTACCGCCTCAGTGCGGTACTGCTCAGCTGGCTGCACGTGGTCCACCAATTGCCTCTCAGCGTGCGGCGTCGCTTCATCCACGCACTCCGCTCTACCAGCTCCCTTCTTCCCGCCAACTGTAGACCTATCAATGGCCAGCAAATTCAAACCATTCACCAAATCTTCCTTTTGACTCGGTCCTGCTGCCAAAGTATCAGACTCGGGATCAACACCAGCTTTAGCAGGGACCTCAGTCTCTTTTGCTGCCACTTCCCTCGCTTCTTTTCCAGATCTTGTCGCCGGCCCACTGGTTCCTCCATTGGCCACCCCGATCGCTAACGGGCAAGACTCCACAGCACGCTCCCGTGCCATTCGTCCCACTCGAAGGCGATCACAGCCGCTCATTCTGGGTAGCTGCCAATCCGACGGCACTGCCTCTGCAGGATGGACCGCCAGCGTGGCTTGCTGGCGCTGGTGGCCCCGGCTCCGGGCTCCACCACGCCGGTCTGGGATTCCCACCGACCATGGCAGCGAGCGAGAGGTGCGCCGCCGCCCTCCGCCACCTCCATGGCCATCGTCTGATCCAGAATCCGGGACGCCGCTCTGCCCACTCCCCGGTGAGCGCGCTGAGTACCAGTACTCCGGCTCCACATCCTCCTCCACACGAGTGACATGAACCAAAACCTTGTACCGCAACGTGGCTAGCTTCTCTATCTTCTTCTCCGGTGCCGGGCTCCGAGACTCATCAGGAAACTCGCGCGCTGGCGACGGAGGGTCGCTTTCAGAACAGAACGGCTCAGGAATGGCCAGCGTACGCGCCACCGGCACCTCCTCGATGCACGACGTCCACGCCTCCACCCGAAACAATGACAGATCTGCCCTCGACGCCGTCTCCGGCGCAATGCTCTCCACTGCGCAGCCAGTCCCCAGCAGCTCCTCAATCACCTCAGCCTCCCAAGCATGTGGCGGAACACCTTCCACCGCCAGACTCACCTTGGTTCTCATATCAACTTGCGTGGCCTGCGCTTGCCGGTTCCACTTGCGAAAGAACAGAGCCGCCGCCCCGCACCTCAGGAACATCATGGACGCCAGCTTGTTCCGGTGCTCCGCCTTCGCAAACACCACCAGAAAATCCTCTGGTAGGTACGGATGCACGGACACCTCACTCCTAGGAACGTCAACCTCCTCGAGGCCCTGCAGCACCTGATCACAGGAGACCGCCGGCCTGTTGCCGCCAATGTGCGCAACCATGGCGAACCGAAGCCTCCACTCCAAGTCCATCATGGTGCTCGACCGACGCACAACACACAGCGGCGCAAACACATCCTCTGACATGTTTGGCCGCTGTACTGCCGTTGGTGCTTCCCCCACATGACGAGCCGTAGGCGCCACATTCCGCAGCATTGGCTAGAGCTCCTCCGATCTGATGCCCTTCTGCACCTCTGAACTGTAGGCGGTGGCGGTGGCGGCGGAGGCGTAGGAGTCGATGTGACGAGGTGTGGACTCGGCAAATCCTAGGGTTGAGTACCCCGGGTTGATTGAGGGGAGAGAGATGAGCGCTGGTGATCACAACGGTTGACAAGCAAGGCGTTTACCCAGGTTCAGGCTCCCAGAGGATAACACCCTACTTCCTGCTTGTCTGGTTATTGATGGTGAGCTGTGGCTACAATGGCGAGATGGCAATCTCGCTAGGGTTTCTGTGGCGGCTATGAGCGTACCCTTGACGAAGGACCCTCCTAGCCTTTATATGGTAGGCTAGGTCTCAGGTGAACGGTGCCGATGGCGCTTACAAGCATGGCGGGGTCGCATGACCTAGTGTCGACTATCTTGGGCCACACGTCGTCCTCCTTGGGCCTTCCTTGGGCCCTCGTCATAAGGCTGATGGGCTTGGCGTGACCCAGGTATCCCCACCGTGGGGTAGTCAAAGAGTGACCCCACGACAGGAGCCCCCGAGTGCTTAGTCGAATCGTAGAGTCGGGTAAAGGACTCCTTCCTCCTGGGCACGCCGTCGGGTTCCTGAAAGAGATGAGTAAATTGGTCGACTCCGGCCGTTCAGGGCTTATGGAGGATTCCTTAGTCGAACTGTCACTTCCAGGGTAAAATACCGTGAGTACAGCCTTAGTCGGTGATTTTCGACTGCTATTATTCTGAGTCAATTTTTCTTCAGTCAAAAAGCCCGCTCCCGATGGGAGTAAAGAAGGGACTCGACATGTTGGAGTCGCGACTGGCTTTGCGTGACTTACTGTGTATTCGGCCTGTTTAGCTTACTGCACAAGTTTCTTCAGCTCTTGGAGCTTACTGTATCTTCGTGCACTCGAATGAGCTGTTCGAGTTTATTCGGCTCTTAGAGCTTACTGAACATTTTTGCACTCGAATGAGCTTTTCGAGTTCTCGATCAGCCCATTGGCGTATGTGCTATGCCTGCGCAGTTGACGTCATTGCTGACGTTTTCTGGCTCACTCTGTGTCCGACGGGACGTGACAGTGCGGGCCCACTGTCAGTATTGACTGGAGACAGCGGTTGCCGCTTTTTTCTGACCGTTGGGCACGAAAATTTCGCGGTGTGATGATGGCACCTTGATTCCCGCGCGTAGTGGCGGCGTGGCCATCGACGGTTGCTATCTCCGCGCAACACGTGGACGGCCAGATGATGTTGCCTCGAGCGGTTTCAGCAGGGATGGCCAGAATTGACTGACCGCGCGGTATATAATTTTCACCGCGGCGGTGAACAGTTCATCCATCCCCATTCCTTCGTCTCCACTGCTTCTGTTCCGCCATTGTTGTGCTGCATGCTCTGTCAGTTTCTTTTCTACACCCTCCATGAGCAAGGCTGCGATGAAGAGGGGGAAGGCTGCTGCTGGCGCCGTCGCCGCCGCCGAGGCGAGCGTGATGAAGAAGCCCGACGGCGACTGGGTCAAATCGTCGGTGAAGAAGGCCGACCTCGAGGCCCTCTGCGCGCAGGGACTGCTGCCGCCAGCGGATAAGGCGACGGTGCGCGCTCCCGGGAAAGAGGTATTCCCCTCCCCTCGCAAGGGGGAACGCGTTTGCTTCGTGGACTTCCTTCCGCGGGGTTTCGGGTTCCCCCTCCACGATTTCGTCCGTGGTCTCTTGTATGCTTATGGGATTCAGATCCACGATCTGACTCCCAATAGCGTCTTGAGCATCGCGAGCTATTTCGTGCTCTGCGAGTGCTTCCTGGGAATCGCGCCCAACTGGCTGCTGTGGAAGTCGCTATTCCTCGTGAGGAGGAACGTGGGGAAGAGCAAGCAGGTGTACCCAGTCGGCGGCTTTGGCATCTAGGTGCGTGGCGACACCTCCTACTTCCCGATGAAGAAGTCTGATTCCATCCAGGGCTGGCAGAAGAAGTGGTTCTACATCAGGTGTGACCAAGCAGGGCTTCCCGAATTCGCCGCTGATCGCGAGTTGTGGAAGACGAACGCGTGGGTGCACCCGCTATCGAAGGAGGACAGGGAGGCGACTCAGCCCTTGTTGACGCTACTTCGTGGCCTTCTAAAGAGTCTCGGGCGCGAGACGGGTGGAATTCATCTCATCGCCACCTTCTTCAGGCTTCAGGTGCAGCCGCTACGCAGTCACGTCCACCCGATGTGGGCGCGTGAGGATGCTGGCAATGAGCTTGATGATGACGCAGTCGAGTTGAAGGTGAGGAGCATCACTAGTCTCCGAGCCGCTGACCCGTGCAATGTCAAGTGCCCAGTCGAGCCATATGGTCCTAATAATCCTGTGCCTGAGGTGAGCTTCGTTTGCTTTGTTTGTCTTGTATCTTCTTCTGTCAAATCTTTTTGCCTGACTCGAATGGTTCATTTGCTGACAGGGTCGTTCGAGCTATGTCAGTCTTCCTCCGTTGATGGAGAATGGACCTCATGAAGAGGCAGAGTTCCCTGAGGACGAGGTTGATGACGATGAAGTTCCCTCCGCCACTTCTCCGAGTGAAGAGTTGGAGCTGGAGCGATTGAGGTCGCGGCCTGTTGCGCCGTTCTCCCAGCGTGAGGAGTTTCTGCTTGGCGAGATGGACTTGATCGGTCAACAGCTGCAAGGTTGGCCTTCTAGCGTTTTTGCTTCGGCTTCTGTGTCTTCCTGCTATGCTTAATGCTTGGCCTTGATGCAGATGTGAACTTGACTTGAAGGCTGAGCAGCTTCGAGTGGACGAGCGAGTAGAGAAAGAGGCCGCCGGTGACTCACTCGAAGCGCGCCAGTTTTGGTCGAACAAATCCAGAGGTAGTGTACTGGCACGAATGCTGGATCGTACCTGGCGGGCTGTTGTGCTCTTGGAAGGTTGCAGAAAAACCCTCTGGCAGATCAACAAGGTGTACTTTCCTCACAACGAGCAGCCGAATGGACTGACTGCTCTTCTGGAGAGGTTCCGTGAAGACGATGCGTTGAAGGAAGTCGTGCACGCTCAACTTGTTGCCGGGCGAACGTGGTGTTGGCATACGTTCGACTGCACCGGCCTCATCTTCCATTGCACAAGGTGCTTGACGGCTTGCCTGGAGAGGGTGAATATGCCGATACTCTGGCGGCTGCGCGCCAGATGATTCGGCAGGTCCAGAACTTTAGCGAGCACCTTGTAGGGCCACTTGATGCGCCAAAGGGCGAGCCTGTAGAATAAGAACAATATACTGCTGTTGTACAGCGTTAGCTTGTAACAGAAATTTTTCCAAGTGGAAATATGAGTGTATGTATGTCGAGGTGGGGGTAGCCCCCGAGTTAGTAAATTTATCTTGTAGACGTCTGTAAACCTGTATGGCGCACCCCGAGCAGATCGAGTGTGGCCTAGGATTTTGAATTAAACCTGTGCGGCGCAGCCCCCGAGTGCTTCGAGCGCGGTCGAGGTGTATCGAGTCAGACTTGTGCGGCGCAGCCCCCGAGTACGTCGGGTGCGGCCTAGTACTTTGACTTGGACCTGTGCGGCGCAGCCCCCGAGTGCTTCGGGTGACGGCCAAGGTTTTGCGAGTGACCTGTATGGCGCAGCCCCCGAGTGCGTCGGGTGCGGCCTAGGTTTGACTTAGACCTGTGCGGCGCAGCCCCCGAGTGCTTCGGGTGACGGCCAAGGATTTTGCGAGTGACCTGTATGGCGCAGCCCCCGAGTGCGTCGGGTGCGGCCTAGGTTGACTTAGACCTGTGCGGCGCAGCCCCCGAGTGCTTCGGGTGGCGGCCAAGGATTTTGCGAGTGACCTGTATGGCGCAGCCCCCGAGTGCGTCGGGTGCGGCCTAGGTTGACTTAGACCTGTGCGGCGCAGCCCCCGAGTGCTTCGGGTGACGGCCAAGGATTTTGCGAGTGACCTGTATGGCGCAGCCCCCGAGTGCGTCGGGTGACGGCCTAGGTTGACTTAGACCTGTGCGGCGCAGCCCCCGAGTGCTTCGGGTGGCGGCCAAGGATTTTGCGAGTGACCTGTATGGCGCAGCCCCCGAGTGCGTCGGGTGCGGCCTAGGTTGACTTAGACCTGTGCGGCGCAGCCCCCGAGTGCTTCGGGTGGCGGCCTAGGTTTTTGAGTTGAACCTGTATGGCGCAGCCCCCGAGTGCGTCGGGTGACGGCCTAGGTTTATGTTGCTTTTTGACTAAAAAAGTAAAGGGGAGAGCTTGTTCCACAAATCACTTCATTGATTTTTGCGAGCAGGCCGCCTCATTAAAACCCTTCCAGTCCCCTCAGGTACCCTGGTAAGGGAAAGAGTGCGTCTGAAACCTGCCGCCTTGACATGTATGCTTTGTTACAAGGGGAGTCGACTAGGCGTAGAAGCGTCGCAGTTGCGCACATTCCATGGGTTGTGGCAGACTGTCCTGTCTTCGAGTCCTTCAGGCGGTAAGCTCCTCCGCCGATTGCTTCTGTCACAATGTATGGGCCTCCCATGGGGAGGCTAGCTTGTGCACCTTCTTCTGTTTGAGGCGGAGGACAAGGTCTCCGGGGACGAACGCTCTGGGCCGCAGTCGCCGTCCGTGATAGTTGCGCAAGTCTTGCTGATATACGGCTGTGCGGGTAAGGGCGATGTCGCGTGCTTCGTCCAGGGTATCCATGTCATCCTCGAGTGCTTCTTCTGCGTCAGACTCGTCGTAGGCCACCACTCGGGTGCGTCGAACTTGATGTCGCATGGCATGACCGCCTCTGCACCGTAACCATGAAGAATGGCGTGTACTGGGTTGATCTGTTTGGTGTGTGCGTAGGCTCCAAAGCACAGACGGCAGCTCTTCGACCCAGGCGCCTGCGCGCGCTTCAATGGTACTCGCAGGCGCTTCTTGATGCCCTTGCAGACTAAACCATTGGACTTTTCGACTTGCCCATTGGATTGCGGGTGCGAGACAGATGCGTAGTTGAGCTTGATGCCTTGCTCGGAGCAGAAGTCCTTGAATTCTTCGGCTGTGAAGTTCGTGCCGTTGTCGGTGATGATGCTGTTCGGCACCCCGAACCTGAAGATGATGGACCTGATGAAGTTAACTGCTGAGGATGCAGTCGAACTTGTGATAGGCACGGCTTCGATCCACTTCGTGAACTTGTCGACTGCCACCAGAGATGCGTGTGTCCTCCTGGCGAGGACTTCTTGAGTGGACCCACCATGTCGAGCCCCCATTGAGCGAAGGGCCAGGCAAGTGGGATGGTCTTTAGTGCTGAAGCTGGTGCGTGCGGCTTGTTGGCGAACTCCTGGCAGCCGAGACATTTCCTCACGAGTTCTTCTGCGTCTTGCATTGCGGTGGGCCAGTAGAATCCGGCTCGTAAAGCTTTGGCCACTAAGGCTCGACTGCTGGCGTGGTGCCCGCAGATGCCAGCGTGGATCTCGAGTAAGATGGCTTGACCGTCGACTGGGTCGACGCACCTTTGGAGTACTCCTGAGATGCTTCGCTTGTATAGCTCCCCCTTGATGATGGTGAAGCCTTTCGAACGGCGAATAATGCGCTTGGCTTCGACTGAGTTGACTGGCAGTCTCTGGTGCAGCATGTACGCCAGATATGGGCTCGTCCAGGTGGGCTCGATGAGCAGAACCTCCATTGGCTCCTTCTCTTTGCCTGGCGGGTCGGCGGTGCTCGTTGATGGTGTGGAGGATCCGGGCGTGGGTCGAAGTTTGACAGACCGCTGCGTGATGCGCTCAAGGAAGACGCCGGGTGGCACCTGCGCCTTGTCTGAGCCCAGGTTGGCGAGGGCGTCGGCTTCCTCGTTGCTTTCGCGGCCGATGTGCCGCAACTCGCAGCCGTCGAAGGTGCCCTCCAGCTGGTTGTACAGGTCTCTGTAGGCGATCATGTTGTCGGCGATGGCGTCACAGGCTTCATGGTTTGCTGCACGACGAGGTAGGAGTCGCCGTAGATCATGAGGTGAGTGGCGCCGCAGTTCTTGGCCATTCGCATGCCATGGATTAGGGCTTCGTACTCAGCCTCGTTGTTGGAGGGTGTTGGGAAGTCCATCTGTAGCACGTACTTCAGCTTGTCGCCTTTGGGGGAGATGAGGATGACTCCTGCCCCGGCTGATCTGAACTTTTTGGAGCCGTCGAAGTACATTGTCCATGCGTTGGACAGGTCGGGGACATCTGGCAGCTGGGCTTCTATCCACTCGGTGGTGAATTCTGGGAGCACTTGGGCCTTGATTGACTTCGGGTGAGCGTATTTCAGCCCCCAGGGTCCTAGCTCGACGACCCACTTAGCGACTCGTCCTGTCGCGCATTGGTTGGTCAGGATGTCGGAGAGCCCGGAGGAGCTTACCACCGTGATCGGGTGCTCGGAGAAGTAATGGATTACTTTCCTTGAAGTCATGAAAACTCCGTAGGCCAGCTTCTGGTAGTGCGGGTAGCGCTGCTTGGACAGGGTCAACACCTCGCTAAGGTAGTAGACGGGTCGCTGAACAGGGTGGCTGTGTCCTTCTTCTTCTCGTTCGACTACGAGTACCGTGCTGACCACCCTGTTTGTGGCTGACACGTAGAGGTATAGCGGCTCGTTCTCCAGTGGAGCCACCAGTACTGGGGAAGTCGTGAGTGTTTTCTTGAGTTGGTCGAACGCGACTTGCGCTTCTTCTGTCCACTCGAACTTGTCTGTCTTTTTCATCAGTTGGTAGAAAGGCAGGGCCTTTTCTCCCAACTTACTTATGAACCGGCTGAGAGCTGCGACTCGGCCGGCTAGGCGTTGCACCTCGTGAAGCTTGGTCGGTGCTGGCATTGCGAGTATGTTTTGCACCTTCTCAGGGTTGGCTTCGATTCCTCTTGCAGAGACGAGGTACCCAAGCAGTTCTCCGGCTGGCACGCCGAAGACACACTTGTCTGGGTTCAGCTTGATCTGATACTCGTCGAGGGCGGCGAAGACCTTGCGGAGGTCGGCGATGAGGGTGTCCTCCTTGCGGGTGGTGACGACGATGTCGTCGACGTAGACTTGGACGATCTGCCCGATGAGCCCTTTGAGGCATGCTTGCATTGTGCGCTGGTACGTGGCACCAGCGTTCTTCAACCCGAAGGGCATCGTCTGGTAGCAGAAAACGCCGTCGGGTGTGATGAATGCTGTCTTCTCTCATCGTCGACGTTCAGTCTGATCTGCTGGTAACCTGAGTAGGCGTCCAGGAAGGACAGGCGTTCGCAGCCTGCAGTCGAGTCGATGATCTGATCTATCCGCGGGAGCGGGAAATGGTCCTTGGGGCAGCATTTGTTGAGGGCGGTGAAGTCGACGCACATGCGGAGTTTCTTCGTCTTCTTCTTCTCCACCAGGACGGGTTGGCGACCCAGTCCGAGTCCTTGATCTCTCGGATGAACTTGGCATTCAGCAGTCGATCGATTTCTCTGCTGATTTCGTCTCGCTTGGGCCCGGAAAAGCGTCGCATGGCCTGTTTGACGGGTCTGGCGTCCTTGTGGACTTTAAGGAGTGCTCGGCGAGGTTCCTGGGTATTCCTGGCATGTCAGAGGGTTGCCATGCGAAGATTCTCCAGTTCTCACGTAGAAACTCGACGAGCGCGCCTTCCTATGCGGGAGTCAGACTCGACGATACTTTGACCGTCTTGCTGGCGTCAGTCGGGTGGACCTGATGGGTCGTTGTGTCGTCAGCCGCGTTGAAGGCAGCGTCCTTGGCTGGTTTCTTGCGGGCTGGGAAGATGGTCTTGTCGTTGTCGACTGCCATTGCCTCGAAGTGCTCTTCGACTCCGAAGAATTCGGAGATCTTGCTGAACTCGCGGTCGCAGCTGTTGGAGCGGTCGAAGTCGCCGTGCACCGTGATGACGCCCTTGGGTCCAGGCATCTTGAGCATGAGGTAGGCGTAGTGAGGTATCGCCATGAATCTGGCGAAGGTTGGGCGCCCGAGTATCGCGTGGTACTGCGACTTCCAGTCGACTACCTCGAAGTCGATCGACTCCCTCTTGAAGTTTTCGGGTGTGCCGAAGATGACATCGAGTGTGATCGTTCCCATGGGCGTGACTGCTTGCCCTGGTACTATGCCATGGAAGGTAGTCTCTGATGCTGCCAAGTCCGTCGTTGGCCTGTTTATCCTTCTGAGGGTGTCGGCAAAGATGATGTTAATGCCACTGCCTCCGTCCATGAACACCTTTTTCAGGGTGTAATCTCCGATCAGAGCTTCGACTACCAGAGCGGCGTGCCCGGGTCGTGGTACTGCAGGCGGGTGATCTGCTCTGGAGAAGTGATTGGTGTTCTGACCTCTCAGGTAGTCTGGTACTGCGGTGGACAGGTGATGGCTTGGAAAACTTGGCGGTGATGAGCTTCTGAGTCCTGTTTGAGGGGCGCCCTTCTGTATCATGTTGAGTTGTCCGCGTGCCGCTGGATATGCGTCCTGGATCACCGGTGGGGCATCTTGCTGCGGCTGCTGCTGCTGCAGAAAGGCTCCCGCCGCCTGTGCTGGATTGGCGACTGCGGGTGCTGCCTGGATGGCAGCTGCGCGGCTGGCTGCGCTGCGGGTGCTGGAGTGACTATCTTCTGCATGGCTTCGTATATTTTGCGTGCCTTTCGACAGTCCTTCAACAGGTGGTTGGATCCCCACTTGCCCGTTTCCGGGTTCCTGAACATGTGGTGCCTGCAGGGTTGTTCCAGCTCTTCCGCTGGGCTTAGAGTGCGTTTCTGCCACTCGCGTTTATGGCCTCCGTCGCTGCGGTAGCTGCTGCCGCCGCTTCGGTTGTACTGCCCCTGGCTGTATTGGCGACTCTGGTCACCGCCGCTTCGACTGTACTGTGCATGGCTGTATTGGCGACTGCTGTCGCGCGCTTCATCCTCACGGGGGGTTTGGAATCCCGCCGCTACTAGCTCGATTGAGTCGTTGCCGTTGTAACGCGGCTTCTTCTTGTGGCGCCCTTCTCGCCAGTTGCTTGGTCCGGCTTCGTCCTTCGGGAGTAGTGTGAACTATTGCGGACCGAGTCCTCTCCGTCTGCCCACTGGTTTGCTATCTTCATGACCTCGATCATGTTTTTCGGCCGGAGCCTACCAAACTCCTCGCGGAGGTCGCGGCGGGAGACGCCGTGCATGAAGGCATCCATCACTCGGTCCTCCGAGGCGGTCTCCATGGTGTTGCGGAGCAGGTCCAACGCTGGATGTATGACCGGAGCGGCTCGTCTCGTCCTTGCTTGCATGCTTGTAGTTCGACGAACGTCGTCGGTCTCGAGTACGTCCCCAGGAAGGATTTAACGAAGGCCTCCGCGAACTCGTCCCACGTCCTGAAGGCGTTCTTGGGTTGAGTGTTGAGCCACCCGCGTGCAGAGCCCGTGAGCATCAGCTGGATGTACTGCATGGCCGTAGTCGAAGTACCGCCCTGGCAGCTGCAGGCTATGAGGTAGTCTTCTAGCCAGAGTCTCGGGTCCTGCTTCCCGTCGTACTTGACTGCTTCTGCCGTGAGCTTGAAGCCCTTGGGCATTCTTGTGTCGCGTATGTTGAAGCTGAAGCATGCGGCGCCGCACGGCTCGTAGTCGCCGTCGTTGCGGTCGTAGTCGAAGTTGGACGTGCTGGCCGGCCGCTGGATGCGGCTGCGGTCTACCGTCCTTTGTGTGATGACGTTGCGGAGGTCTTCACCTGGCTGCGGTTGTCGCAGTTGTCTTGTCGCCGGGGCTGCGAGTGCTGCGGGCTCGTGGTCGCGGCGATCTCGATCTTCTCGCGCTTTTTCTTCGGCGCCTTGTTTATCAGTGCGTCTTCGAGTGCCTTGATAGACATGATCTGCTGCTTGTGGAGGAGAGCGCGCGAGTCGCCCTCAGGCGGCTGTGTCAGCCGCAGGTATGTTTCGACTGCCATGAGTGCGGCTCCGGGTGTCTTGGGGACGGGTATTCCGTCTGCGTCTTCTATGTATGATGACTCGAGGTTGCGGGTGACTCTAGCGCGGTCGACCTCCGTCATCAGGGGCACGCGGGCTCTGTGGCGCCTTGCTCCTTGTGAGACCTCTGTTGAGGCAGTGAACGAGTAAGCGGCCCTCCTGGCGCTCGACGCGTCGGCCTCTCCTTGCGTCGAGGAGCTCGGCCTTCTCTGCGCGGAGTCGTTCGCCTTCCTTCCGCAGCAGGTACTGGACCGCCATAAGGTCCTCCCGGGGTGCGTCCGGTGGGGGTACGTGCCTTCCTCGACGTGCTTCAGGGCTTTGATTGCCATGTCGCGGGTGATGGTGAGTCGCGTCACCTGGTCCGGCATGACCACCTCCAGTGGGTATGCGGGTTCGTCGTCGTTGCCCTGCGGCCTCTGGCCGATCATGAAGACTTGCGCGGGGTAGATCTGGGCAGCGGGATGGTGCTGCCACTGCTGCTTCCTTCGTCCGAGCCGTGCTCGGAGTCGAAAATGGCGACGTGGTGGTACCACAGTCGCGCCGCGGCTCTTTCCTGGAGTTTCGCGATCTTCGCCGCGGTCGTGAGGAGTGATGTCGCTGTTGTCGACGTGGGCGCGATTGGCTTGTTGACGATCTTGTAGTCGATGGAGACGCGAGTGGCGCGGTATACGACGCGACCTCCGTTGCGCGCGAGGGTGTGGTCGACGTAGTCGAAGTTGACGTAGATCTTGGCCTTGCCAGCGACGCGATCGAGGTAGTCGAAGTAGACTCGATCCGCGCGGTGGTCGACGAGGTGGTCGACGTAGTCGTAGCAGATGCGATCTCCGTGGTAGCCGGAGACGCTGATGGCGCGGCCGCGTTGGGCGCGATCTCTGCCGCGCGGAGGCGGTCGGAGTAGTCGAGGCGGACGCGATCTTCTCAGCAGTCGAAGATGCTATCCGCAGTCGCAGCAGATGCGATCTCCGCAGCAGGTGGGGGCGTGGTTGGCGCAGTCGCGGCAGATGCGGGTGCCACCCGCGGCGGTGCGATCGCCGTGGATCTGAGTACTCCACAGCTGTCTACGAAGTAGTGCATGGTACCGAAGGTGAGGCACATACCTACGTGCAGATCGGCGTACACCGAGCGGTGGGCCGGCGGGTGGAAGGTGTACTCGAAGGAGCCGAAGCAGATTGGCTCCTTGGTGATGCAGACGTCGGTCTTCAAGTTGATGGAGCCGGTGCGACCATGGTTCCAGCGCTCGTTCTTTCCCACAGACGGCGCCAATTGACGAGGTGTGGACTCGGCAAATCCCTGGGTTGAGTACCCCGGGTTGATTGAGGGGGAGAGAGATGAGCGCTGGTGATCACGACGGCTGACAAGCAAGGCGTTTACCCAGGTTCAGGCTCCCGGAGGATAACACCCTACTTCCTGCTTGTCTGGTTATTGATGGTGAGTTGTGGCTACAATGGCGAGATGGCAATCTCGCTAGGGTTTGTGTGGCGGCTATGAGCGTACCCTAGACGAAGGACCCTCCTAGCCTTTATATGGTAGGCTAGGTCTCAGGTGAACGGTGCCGATGGCGCTTACAAGCATGGCGGGGTCGCATGACCTAGCGTCGACTATCTTGGGCCGCACGTCGTCCTCCTTGGGCCTTCCTTGGGCCCTCGTCATAAGGCTGATGGGCTTGGCGTGACCCAGGTATCCCCACCGTGGGGTAGTCGAAGAGTGACCCCATGACACGATGCCACTCCGCCACCAGGGCGGGACGTGAACCTCATGGGCCCCTGCATCTCCATCCTCGCGCGCTTGGCCTTGGCCTGCCGCCGGAGCTCATCCTCCGAGGCAGGGCTTCTTGGCCTCCCGCACTCTCTCGCAACATGGCCTTCCTCCCCGCATCTGATGCAGACTTGCGTGAACGTGCACTCGTGCTTGAAGTGGTCGTCCCTGAGGAAGTTGAAGCAGAGTCCGTCCATGTTCTCCGGCGGGCACCACCGCGCTGGCCCTCCTCCTGCTGCCGGAACTTCGGCGCCTCCACATGGATTTGCGCGACGGCCTCGGCTCCTCCCAGCCAAGCCTCTCCTGCGCTCGCACCCGGGCCGCCGACGCCGCCACAACCTGCTACACCTCCTCTGACACACCCATGCCGGAGACATGGTTCCTCTCCCCAGACGCCGACCTCGCCGACGCCGGGCTCCCAACTCTCACCCACTTCCTGGAGAACCCCGGCGGGGACCCGGAGAGCGACATAGCTAACCACCGAGCTGGAGACGACCGGCGGCGGGCCAGGAAGGCCGGCGGTGGCGGCGTCCCTCGCTCTCTCTCTCTCGCTCTCCCTACCTACCTACCTACGCGCTCCCGAGTAGTCAATAGCACTTGAGGACACCAATATTGCAGATAATTGTCACTTGTGCAAACTCCCATGGCGGGATCGGATCCTTGGGCAGCCAGGCCGGCCACTTCTCTCGAGAAACCGGCTTCACTCCGCTTTATAAATAAAACTTAACTGACCAAACCGATATAAGGTGGTGGGCCCCTCTTACAAGCAGGTAAAAAAAAATCAGCAAACCATAAGGAGGCGAGGCTACTCGAACACCGAACAAGCAAAAAGGAAAAGCCACACCACGCGAGAAACGACCTATACTACCGGACATGCTGGAGACATAGGAGCTTCACACCGAATGGGTAGCACCAACGTGTTGCACCTAAAAGTATCCTGAGCTACACGACGATGCCCCAAGAGGGTAATGACGTGATGCACCATCGTCGCCGAGCCCGCAATGCGAGCTGAGGCTTTCACCCGGAACTCAGTCACGGCGAGGATCCACAACAACACCCCCAAAAGGTAGTGACACCCGCAAGCATCACCGTTGCCGGTGCCGGGCGCCGAGCTTTCACTCGGATCCATACACAAGTGTCTTCGTAGGATGCAACACGAGGTTTCCAGAGCCTGACCAGGGAGCCGCCGCCGAAGCACCGACACCAGGACCTCCCGATGTCCATCCCCTCGCCGCCCACATGGCCAAAGGGACGACCACAACCACTGCGATACTGCCGCCGACAGCAGCCATGCAACCTCTCCTTCTAGAGCCGCCGCTCTGGCATTCACGAACTAAACCTTGTGTTGTGACATAAAGACCATTGTAAAATCTGACGGATCAGTTGAGGAAGCACGACGACTAATCCACACGCTTGGCTATCCAGGTACCAGTCGGACGACATAGGTACAGCCCGCCTGGCTCAAACCCCGCAGCCATCATCCTATCAGGACTCCGGCCGCGCCGCAACCATTCAGAGGGGAACAACCACACTCCACCGTTGAAACGGCCGGCGACCGGACGCAACAGCTGGTCCCGTCAGGCCCAATTTCCGTGCGCCACAGAAATATTTTCTGTGGCGCACCAAGCCCGGTGCGCCACAGAAAGTCACATTTCTGTGGCGCACATGCGTCACAGAAATTAGACATTTGGTGCGCCACAGAAATGTGACTTTCTGTGGCGCACATGGCCAGGTGCGCCACAGAAAGTCATCCGGGGGGGGGGGGGTGAAATTTGAGGAAAAAAATTATGTGGCGCACCTGGCTTCGTGCGCCACAGAAAGGTGACATTCTGTGTCGCACCAAGCTAAATAAAATGATAAAAAATTCAGTAAATAAAATCCTTTGCGATGTAGTAGTTAGGTATGAGTGTCTAGTAGGTATAGAAATTTTGAAATATGAATTTTGACCTTTTCTGCAACAAATGAAAAAAAATCCTGTAATGGCCATAACTTTTGCATACGACGTCAAAATAGTGCAAAAAATATGCCAAAAAAAACTAGAGAAAAACCCGAGTTCCCACCAGAGTTTACCCGGTCAGCAATTCACAGATTCCTCAAATTCCAAATGAAAAAAAGTTATTTCAAACAGACGATTTTTCGCAACAAAATCAAAAAAAAAGGAAAAAAATCTGTGACGCATGGGCCAAGGATGCGCCACAAAATTGTTGGCGGGATTCGAAATTTGAATCCCGCCGGCCGAGCCCCTTCTTCTCCCTCTCTTTTCCCCTTCTATCCTCCACTTCTCCTCTCCTTCTCCTCCATTTCTCCTCTCCCCTTTTCCTCCATCCTCCTTCTCCTCCACTTCTCCTCTCCCCTTTTCCTCCATCCTCCTTCTCCTCCACTTCTCCTCCTCCACCACCTCCTCCTCCACCACCCCGGCGACCTCCTCCTCCACCCGGCGACCTCCTCCTCTACCCGGCGACATCCTACTCCAACTCCGGCGACCACCATCCTCCACCAACCTCCGGCGACTCCCTCCTCCACCCACCTAGGGCCTCCGAAGAGCTCCGACGAAATGGAAAAAAAATCCGGCGGCCAGATCTAGATCTGGATCTGTCCAGATCTAGATCTGGCCGCCCTTTTTTTGAAATTCAAAAAAAATTCTGTGGCGCACGGTGGGGGTATGCCACAGAATAAATTTTAGTTGCGAGAATTCTGTGGCGCACCGAGCAAATTTGCTGGTGCGTCACAGAATGTCAAAAAGGTGCGCCACTAATGGCCTTTTTCCTACTAGTGCACCCTCCACCGTCGAAACAGTCGCCGACCGGACACAACAGCTGGTCCCGTCAGGCCCAAATCAGGCCCGGGCATGCCCAGATCTAGGCCTAGATCAGGCCCGATGGGTCCTACCGCCATGCTGCAGCGCTATGGCGCGGTTGCTGTCCATCTGCCACATCCGCGTCGTCCCTTCCAGCGTCACCCCTACCGAGCTTGCCGCCATGGCCCGCTGCCGGCAGACCACCAGGAAGTGCCCCCCGCGCCACCCGAAGTAGTCCGCTGCCGCGAGGGTAGGCCGCCGACCTTTGGGCGCGCGAGTACACGACAAAGCCAACACGCCGCCGAGGCCGCGCCAGCGCGCCCCTCGCCGAGCACGCCGCCCACCCTGGCCGCCACGAACTGCGCCGTCGCCACCACGAGAGGGGGAAAGGGAGGTCCCGCCGCCACCGGCCCTGCGCGGGCTTTGCCAGCGGCGTGCTCGCCGGCGGCGGCGGGGGAGCAGTGGAAGGGAGGAGGACGGGCGGAGCTAGGGTTGGGGAACGCCTCCGTCGCCGAGCAGGGGGCGACGAGAGACGCGATGCGTTTTCTCTCCGCCAGGTCGACCCCTCGCACCGTTTTTATTTGGAAAAGTATATTTTAAATCTTGAACTCGTACATGTTAGCCAAATCAGAGTTCCGAACTTCAAATTCCGAAAATTAGCACTCTGACATGTAAATCTCCATATATTATAAAATCTACACCTGTTTGGTGCATTGGGAATGGGAAAACTGGCTGGCCAGCTTCCCTAGTCTTTTTCTCTTATCCGATTTGACCAAGAAATTGCCCATGTTGATCTCGTCCGGAGTCCTGCCTATCACGATATCCGAACACCTATTGTGTGTCTGCGTTGCAGCAGCAGCCACTGGCATCGAGAATAGATGCCAATGATGTGTTTAGTTGCTATGCAACGAGATAAAGGCCATGGAGCAGTGTGATGTTCGTTTTCGTAGCGGCACTGGGTTGTGCGGCCTTCAACATCTCCATAGCGCTCTGGGATCTGTAGGCAAGTGTAGCCACACCCCTCTCAGGGTCTCACCAATGAGCAAAACAATATTGTTCTAACACCACCACCTCAACATGATTCATGCAACTCTGACCCATCTAGCCAGCCTTGTTTCCACCGCTTCAAGGAAGCCATGTGGTATGTTGTGAGCATAGCCACTACCGCTCGGTCGTGCTCGTTTCTGTCGCTAGCACGCCGCGACGGCGCCATGGCAACGGATAGCACCCCAGACATATTCGACTCCACACCTCACTGCTACCGACAGTGGAAGGCGTCGATTTCTTCGCCAACGTACGCGCACATATTTGGCACGGTATGCTAGCTCCTTCACGACGCAAACATGGTCGAGGCAATTTCGTCAGCCGCGAGGTGGCGAAGAGGTTGTGTTGGAGCATAGGGCGAGAGGAGAGATTCGTAAGCACAAGGATGTGATGCCTTGCTTGCACGTCCAGTCCTGATGCCTAACCAGTGTGGAGTGCCGCCGGCTCACGTTCAACAGAGACTACTCGAGGCGCGGTGAGGAGCTCCCCCAACACGAAACAGTGAGAACATGGGAGGAGAGAAGGAAACCTTGAGGAAAATTGATCAAGCTGTAGAATTATAGGGGGGTTTGTGCTATCGTCTCCCACATGGATCAACAAGGTTATGATGGTTCTAAGGATTGGCACAAGCTAAACCTAATCTTCAGGTTTTTGGGTTTCCAACAAGAAAGTAAATGTTTTTACGGAAAAGGGTTTAAGAACTTGTAATTCAGAATTTAACTTGCAGGTTCTTGGTTGTCAATCAAGTCCACTGCAAGGATCCAAGCATGGTTTAGACAGGGAACAAGATTTACTCGAACAGCTTGCAGAGACTGGTCATGCAAGGAAGGGTTTTTAGCAGGTTTAGGCAGGAGAAAAATACTTAACACAAAGATCATTGCTTTCTGGGTTGTCAAACCAAATCACGAGTGAGTTAACAAGCAAAGGGAGGCTAGGGACAGAATTACAACACTCATTGTGCAGGGACTAGCCTTACACACACAGATCAAAGCAAACAGCAAACAAATCAAGTAAATCTTCAGATAAAACAGAGAACTGTGTCACTCAATTCACTGCAGTAGCCAAATATCACAAGCTCGACTTGCAGATGGATGATCTACTAGTTTCACACAGGATTACACAAGAAAGTGGGAGAAGTCTTTAGCTTTAGCTCACAGAAACCTTAGTCGAAGCAGAGGAAGCAGAGGGGTGGAAGAAGAGTTGCAGATCATTAGCTTCTGGTCACCAAGGCCTTGTACTTCTTCTCCTGATCTCCTTGTGCATCATGTTCTTCTTGTTCTTGCTCTGGTTCTTAGAGTTCTTGGTGTTCTTGGTCTCGAGTTGGTGATGGAAAGGTGCAGTGGAGGTTGAGGGAAAATGTGGAGTGGAGTGGATGGTGGATTGGCGAGTGGTCGAGAGAGAGGCGAGAGAGAGGGTCTGTGGTGGTGGTGGTGGCTTTATACACCTTTTTCCATTTATGGTGGATGTGTGGTACGAGTTGATGGAGGGGGAAGCTTCCTCCTTGGCCACAGCTCATAGTGCACATGGCATGTTTCTCCTTTTTCATCTTTTTACCTTTTGTGGTTTCCTTGATCTCCAAGTGATCTTCTTTCCTTTTCTATGATTCAAACTTATTTGAATTGCTTCTTATCTTCTCCTGTGGCCTTGAGTTGCTTTGCTTGTGCCTTGCTTCGAATGGTGATGAAGAACTTGAGTTAACTGATAGAAATGGTCTCTGTCAGTTACTGTTCACCATCTGGCCTGGAGATGTTCTTCAGTTTTTAGCTTGGATTGCTCTTGTTGATCATGGCCATCTTGTCTGCTGCATTGATATGAGTTGAATGCTGCTTTTTGCCTCACTTTTACATTGGATTTTCTGAAAATTATGTGCCTTTGCGCACTGAACTACAAAATGAGTGAAAAGCAATATAAAATGCAGATATTTGCAATTCATGATATTGAAATAGTGAGGTTTTTGAGGTTTTAGGTCTGTGAATTATGCATATAAATGATGGTGATAAAAATGATGGACATCACAACTGGGGCATCTTTGGCAGTGAGCAAATATTTAGTTTACATGCATTTTCTTGGCATGAACAGGTTCAGAGTTTAAAATATACCGGCATTCACAAGTTTCAGAGTGCTAATTTCCGAAATTCGTAATTCAGGTTTGATCTAGCTAAGCTCTACAAGTTTAAGATTTAAATAGACTTCTTCCTTTTAATTTCTCCGTGGATCGTGCACGGTAGATGTAACTACTTCGGAGAGAATGGACTAGTTCGCACGCAGCCGCAGCGAGGCGAGCTTCTAGAAGACCGGCACGATTAGCCAAGGATGCGCACGCTCTAGTACGGAGCTAGCATATGCGTAAGCCTAACGCACATGCACATGTACACCGCAGAGGTAAAACATGCACGGAGCTAGACATCTCATACGAGTGTACGACCTCCAAATGGTTGTGCTGCTGCCGCCCTCCCGCTCCAATGGTGGCTTGGTGTGCTCTTGCCTTCTGCGTCTGGTCGGGTACTGTCTATGGCAGTGGAGGTTGGTCCCTCCCGTGTGGATGTGGTACTGCTGCTCCGGCGGGTTCTTCTCAGTTCTACCGGTCGCGCAGCTCTTGCCATGGTGATACGCCGATGGTGACTTCAATTCCGTGGAGCGCTTCGGATTGTCCACATATGTGGTTTTTGGGGGTCGGAAGTCGAAGTCTGAATTCTGTAGTTAATTTACTGATGTACATGCATATGTTTTTTTCTCAATTGGTGTAAATCGAGTATTTATCTGAAACACGGTGACCCATGCTTTTACCAATATATTTGTGATAATAATCCTGTGTCGAAATTGTGTAACATCTTTGAGTTAAATTGCCACCATGCTCTTTCATCATCACTTGTCACACTATCTCTTGCAAACAATTGTGAGGGTTGGTGCCTTTGTGCTCTCTTATGTCTTCATCTTGTGAATAAGCACCAATGATTTTTCTGGGCAATTTTTGCATTTTCATACCTCCGTGTAAAACTATTTTTCAGGTGACTACTTAATGGAATCGTGTGGCACAAGTGATAAGCGATCTCAAACCAACCAGCAAAGGTGAGTTATTAAGGAATGTTTTCCGCCTTGCTGGTCAGTACAACCGAATGGTGGCTTGATGCTCAAGATCAGGAGTTATATAATAGACGATAAGTAGTAATATCTGATGAGACGTATTTTTTTTAAAAAATAAACGCTAAATGGGTTTGCTGATGAATGGGGAAACCTGTACGAGTTTTCATTGATTCACATTCTTGGTTAGTCCTGTTCTAAAATTGAATATGATAATTTGGTTTGCACAGAAATCCTGTGGTATACATGTTGTTTGAATTTTACCCATTTGAGTATCGGAAGGGGAAAATACCCATGGTCCTATCAGTCACTTTTTGCTGTTCACAATGTCAATTGCTATTTGGAAATTTAATATTTTACAAAATAATTGGCTGGGTACAATAGATGTTATGCATCCAAGTTTTGTCTGTATAGTCTCATGTCCATTCTTTAGACAACCAGTTTCAAGCACATTTTTTGTTACATCTATGATTGACATAAGCTCTGATCTGCTTGCGTAATTGGCTAATTGCGGGAGATTAAACCTGTAGGATTATTAACATAAATACACAATTAGGGGTGGAAACGGAACGAAACCTTTCTAGCTTGTCTGTGGAAAAAGGGAAACGGAATGAAAACGAAAATGGAATTTTCTGGAATGGAAACATAAATTTTATGCGGAAACGGAAACAAAACAGCGTATTCCAGCGGAACGTCCATTTTTTTTACAAAAAATTAGGCAGAACCCAGAAACTGAATAAAAAAGAAAAAAAAATTAAAGGGCCATGTTTAGTATATTCCTTCTTGGTTCATGATATCTTCTTATATTTTATTTCATCTTAGAAATTTGACAAGTTTTTTGATTTATTTGAATCTTCCTGCATTATTTCAGGGATCTCTTGTTCCGGTAAAAATCTGTTTATTGTTTCGTGTCCAACTGTATTCGGTTTGTATCCTTTTCCGACAATATTTGTTTCCGTATTCATTTCTGGTGTTTCTGTATTCGTTTTCGCTTCTGCAAAAAATGAAACAAATGTGGCACTACTTAGTTCCGTCTCTATTCGCTCTGTTTTCATTCTATACACAATCTTTCAGTCGCTTTGGAGTCTAATTTTTCTAGGAAAGGCAACCATGATATATTTTATTTATAAATTCATAAGTTTTATATTAGTCTAGACTCTCGAACATGCCAACTAGTATGAAAAAAAGAAAAGAAAACAACATCAAAAAATACTATACCTGTTACTGAGCCACCAAAGTCGGCCCAGTAGCACAGCCTGTCAAATCCTTCGAGCCTAATAGAAGTACATTACATTAGAAAAAACTCCATTCGGCCCAACCCAGTGTCTCTCCTTACACCACCGCCGCGGATCCCGTCGGCGATCCTCTCACGCCGTCCCCCGACAATTTGCAGTGGATTCCGCCGCTCCATAGCCGCGCCGCGGAGGCTAAGCGAAGACCGGAAGTCTCCGCCTCTTTTCAGCTGTCCCGTGGTCCCCTCTACCCTTCCTGAGTGGCGGCGGGGGACATCACGATCGGAAGCTACAGGCTGCCGCTGGCGAGGAGAAGGGCTGCCAGCTGAGTTCTTCCTCGCATCAAGAAGAGGAGATGGTGGTGATCCAGCCAGAGCCTGAGGCCGAGGAGACGCAGCAGTCCTCGTCCCCGCCGGGATCCACGGTCGGAGTGGAGGCGGCAAGTGCGGAGGCGCACGAGGAGGCCTTCGAAGATGCCCTCACCGACGAGCAGATGCGCGAGGTAGTGCTCAATCCCTCTATCTTTAGATTTAAGTGTCATTTTCTGTGCTCCAATATGGAATTCTATTGCGGGAGACTTGTATTAGGACGTGCCTATGGTCTGACTTGGTGATACTGTCATCGCCATGGGCATGTGGGGATATATTGATTGCAGTGCCGAGCTATCGAGAGGTGGACAAGCAGAGTGCTATACTTTTTTTTTGTGCTGGGAAGCAGAGTGCTATACTGTTAGTTTGGTTATTTAAGGCAGGTTCGGTTGTAGGTAGCGATGTACCACCCCTCACTTCCCCTGTTTAGATTGTAATCGATTAGACACGTGATGCAAGTCTAATTAAGGCATGCCTATCAGTATTTTGCATCCTGGTCTACTGATAAGTTCTGCTGTTGGCTGCTTGAGATGCTCAGCTAGTTAATCCAGGTTCTCCATTGCCACTGTTACAATTTTGATTTTAATGCTCCTTGGACCCTTCTAAGAAATTATCCACGGTTGACTTCTGTCGACAAAGCTGATGGCTGGATTTTCTTTGGTGGTATAGGTGCTACATATAACTTGTTCTTCAGAATTTCATTGTCATCTTTCTTTTCATATTTCCATTCCTTTTTGCAACTAGGAAGGAATGCAGAATTAAGAAGAGATGGATCCATGTACATCTTGTACTAATCTTCTTTAATCAATGAAAAGTAGACCTAACTGCCTTTCCGTCAAAAAAGAAGAGATGGATAAACGAGTAGTTGTTTTTAACTGGTGTAACTGCCAATACATTGTATCAAGCTATCAATAATTGGTCTCACCAGCTTTGTGGATGCTATTTGTTTGAATCTTGGATCTGATTGCATTGTTGTAGTTTTTATGTTAGGTTTGGATCAGAGATTCTCTAGCATCCTGTTAGGGACTTGTTGCGTTCTACCTTATTGTATATGACTCGCTTCTCTACATGGTGTAGAAAGCTAGAATCCAAGCAAATAATGCAAAAGCTGAAGGAAACAAGTTTTTTGCTGCTGGACAATACAATGATGCATTATCACAATATGAGACTGCATTGCAAATCTCCACTGAGCTGGAATCTGCTGAAGATATATGCTCTGCATGCTATTCAAATCGTGCTGTATGCTTCTTGAAACTGGTAAGCTGCTTTTCTGACCGGTTCATTTCTTTGAAGACTGTAGAAAAACGTCATGTTATCATCATTTCTCATTTTTATTTATATGCAACTTTGTTGGTGCTTCACTAATTATACTTATATACTAAGTGGTGTCCTACCTTCACAATAGTTGTCCCTGAGTATTTCCTTTTTTCCTGTAATTATCCCTCCTTGATATGGCATTTAGTACTTTGTTTTACGCAGTTGCTAGAAGAAACTGTTAACTATTATGCTGCGTAAACTTGTTACCATGCTTGACTAGCCAGTTTTGTCTTTTGTGTGGCGCTGTTGTTTAGTAACTAATTTTTTTTGGGTTTAGTAACTCATCTTTTTTGGGGGTTTACTATAATGTCATGTTTTGCTGTCAAATTTCAACGTGTGTACTCGTGGGTCGTGATCCTACTGTTTTTCAAGTATTTACTTGGACCAGCACATTCTGTTAAATATAACTATTTGATGTCATGCATGTCTTATCGCAACCATCCTTAGTATCGGCTTTGTGGAATTTAGGGAAAATATGATGAAACAATTAAAGAATGCACAAAAGCACTTGATCTGAATCCTTCATACTTGAAAGCCATGCTCCGGAGGGGAGAAGCGCATGAAAAGCTCGAACACTATGATGAAGCTATTGCAGGTTTGGTTCTATCTTCATTCTGTTTTTAGATCATCAATTTCACATCATTGCATTCAGCATAAACGTTAGTTTGAAGTCATTCTTGAAGTTTCACTTGTGCTGAGTATTATGTTCTTTTGTTGCTCATAGATATGAAAAGAATCATTGAAGTAGATCCTTCAAATGACCAAGCTAAGAGATCACTGTTCCGGCTTGAGCCATTGGCTGCTGAGAAAAGGGAAAAGATGAAGGAAGAAATGATCGGTAATATTCTATCTTGCTTTCTTCTCAAGTATTTCGAAAAGATGTTGTGCATGCATGATTTCGTGTAGCATGGAGCTGTAGGCATGTTATAACTTGGACACAGGCGTCCATGTCCAAGTAACATTTTGTGTGGCTAAATTATTTTTTATTAAATGTAGACCGTAAACTTATGCAAATTACTTAGTGGCACAATCAGTGATAACTATTTACTAGTGTTTTGGATGTAGCATGCACAATGACTGTAATTGTCCACTGGAGTTTTATGTTGCTCATACAACCGCTGGATACAAGAATTATTTGAGATATCCATCTGCATGTTGCTCATTTGATCCTGTGGACCCAATTTATTTGTTGCAGGGAAGCTAAAAGACTTGGGGAACTCTGTGCTGGGGCGCTTTGGGATGAGTGTCGACAATTTCAAAGCTGTTAAAGATCCAAACACAGGCTCATACTCCATGTCTTTCCAGAAATAACATGTGGTGATGATTCATACGGAATACAGATGAATATGGCTGTGGACACGGAATCTCTTGGTTCCCTTGAATCTTCATGGCAGCAGATGGGCGGTTTACAGACGGAGCATGAAGATGAGCAAATATTTGCTACGCTGGGATTACGTACTGTAGGAAGTTATTGCTCAGGTGGGATGTAAACGTTTCTTTTCCATTCTTTTGTTCCAGTACACTTGACCAAACTTATCCATAATTTGTGTGATGTGCGAATTGTTTTGAAAATTTGTTAATCTTTGAAATACGCTTTGTCTTATGAAATGAAGGGTACAGAGACATCCTGGTATGACGTTCCACACAATCATCATCTCTATTTTGCCTGTTTGGAAAAGGAAATGATCAGCCCCTTCGTCTATGGTCCTAAACGAAAATATTCTGATGGTGTGTTTTGTAGATAAGTACGTATGCCTACCAATGGGAATGAGACTCTGTCTCCACGCAAATATATATTTATTATAAAAATATATTTAATTCGGAGCTGAGTTGGAGTAAGCAGATGCAAGAAACAAACAAAAAAGTGGGACTAGGCTGAGTCAGCGGTGAGCTACATTTGGGTTTGTTGTTTGCCATCTGACATGCTCTTTAAGCTTTGTCTTCTCCGTCCACACCTTGCGTAACACTCTTGTCTTGCGGCGCAGCCCCTCATGGGATCCTTCACAAGCTGCTCGCCACGATCTTGTGCTGTGTTTCAACAATGGCGGCGACGAAACCTGTCCTGTACAGCGCGTGGATCAGCTCCTGCTCCTACCGGGTCCGGATAGCCCTCAACCTCAAAGGTAACCCAAGCCAAACCGCCTACCATTAGAAACTCGTCTTGGAAGATTTTGTATGGACAAGTCATGCGCTTTGGTATATTTTTGACGGATGTAACAGCACGGTCCAGTCGATCAACCCAAAAGAAATTGTAAAGGCTCAAAACTGCTAAAGGCACTGTGCTATTTCTATTACTAACAGATTTCATTGTTTATTCTCTAATTATACCTCGTCTTCCATAACGAAGGTGTGGAATATGAGTACAGGGCAGTGACATGGAATGATCCAGGTTAGCAGTAAAAAATACCTTTTTTGTATACAGTGTCAAGAGGGTGATACAGTAGGCATCCCCCTTCTGCCTCAATAGCAGCTGACAGTCTGGTGTTGCCCCGTTAACGATGCAGGCATTGTGCATATTCCAGCTATAGGATTACGAGGCTGGTCAAAACCTTATATTAACGTGTTCTGTTCACTGTATTACTAGTTCCTCTTCTTTGTGTTGGCATAAGATCTTCTTTCAATGTGTGTGAACACTCTTTCTTCAAAAAAAAATTAAAGACTGCAAAAACAAGGGGAAGAATTAAAGACTGTGCAATATGTAATGAAAAATCTTCGTCTGGGAAGAAAACGGATATGGATGACCTGGGTCGGAGACGTTGGGTGTACTGGCCGTGAAAGATCGGTGTAAAAGTAAAGAAATGAAAGTAATAGGAGATCTGTGTAAAAATGTACTCGTATCAGAAGGGAGATGAAAAAGAAAGAAGATCGCACAAATTGCCTGGTCAAAGCGAAAGAGATCATTGATCAATAACATATCAGCTCCCTTATCTTCTCCTTTTGTTATTTTCTCTACCTCCCCGACAACCAATCGTACACCTAGTCGAAGGTGAATACATCTCCCTGACTTTCTGGGTAATATGCGGGCCACACCAATCTGATCTGCAGGCTTGGGTTGGGCAACATCTTCTGCCGTGTGCCCCTGTTCCCCTCTGTTCACATGAGGAGAAGACCAATTTCGTCACCTACCCATTACACCGATATAATTTAGCTTCTGCAGCACTGATGTATCTCCGTCTACTAGTTGACTGGAATAGAAGGAACAGCTTGAAGCAATGGCGACGGCGAAGCCCATCCTGTACGGCGCCTGGATCAGCTCCTGCTCTCACCGTGTCAGGATAGCTCTCAACCTCAAAGGTGAATACTTCACGAGATTATGGAGCTTCGTTGGTTAATTGGTTCTTGATTATGCTACAACCTTGCTTAGGACCAGTAAAGCTTTTGAGCTTCTCCATGGCCATAGCCTTAGAGTTGACTGTTTTTATGCCAAATTCTGAACATTCTTCAGTAGGGAAATGACTCCAGATGCTAGCAGGATAGCAGCTGTGTATTTCTTTTTCTATTAAATACAAATGATTATCATAAATTAAATCTCACAGGGCCAAGTATGTTTTTTGTTCAAATCCTTTAGCACCAACTGTCTAATGGCAGGACAGGATCATAGTTCTGTTGATTTCCTTTTGTTTGTTCTTTTATTGCTTTCTCAATTGTTCTCTCGTTGTTTTAGTAACAAGGATTACACGATCTTAGTTTACCGATATTATTTCCATAAGATTAAAGCAGAACAATTAGATGTTAGAAACCTGCTGCACTCTTAAATGTTAAAAAACTTTTTTTTTGCGAGAAACGACTTAAATGTTAAAAAACTGGGCTCTTACAATTCAGCAAACTAATTATGTAAAATGGAAACCACAACTTTAGCGCCATCTCCAAATAATTTTCTTTTTTCGGGTAGAAGCGCCATCACTGTTTCTGGTACAACTCATTCTCTCTATGATGCAGGTGTGGACTATGAGTACAAGGCAGTCAATCCTCGGACAGATCCAGGTATACTGGCTATAGCTATCTCATTTCTGGGTTTGCAATTGATGTGAACTGAAATCGAGGGATGGCCAGACTTGATGCAATGAATGAAATACGTTTTTTGATTTTATATGCACATGTTGCCTCATGATTCCTAGTAAAGTACTATGACGAGGCTACCGGCTGCCTGATGGGAACTGCATACAGACTATTCCTTCCCCAGCCCCACGTTAGGTTGGCAAAAACGACAGAAATGACCTCGAGTCAAAACTTCAGCCTAAAATGAACCAAGCTTGATTTTTTAACCAAATCTAACCTATTTTACTACCGCTCAACATGCCGGCGGTACGATCAGCTGTGGTACCGTCCGTGTCGCTGGCGGTAGTGGTTCTGGTCCACACTAACCGAATGAAATTTGACTGCACTGACGTGGCAGCCTACCGCCGTCAACTCAGGCGGTACAAGACTCTACCGCTGTCTGAACTGACGGTAACGCCCAAAGGCCAAAAGCCGCTACGCGTGAGCCAAATGCAGGGCGCTGGGCTGGCTACGCCCGTGTGACTACATGTTATATAGTTGGTATTGTGCATGCGTGGTAGAGCAGCCCGGCTGGCTGCCTAGCAATCAACTAGCTACCTTCTGTATTTTTTTTATTAATGCAACTTGAACTTATACAAATGACATGATGAAAGCTCTCTTGAATATAATTAATGACTACCTAAAAAATTATGGATGACCTGTGCTAAAAATTTTCAAGCAAATATTACTATCAGAATAGATTGTTCAAATCGGTGGATTACCTAAACATTTATTATAGGATAATGTCTTGGTGAAACACATGGAGAAGTAACGGCTACAATTATTTTAGAAAAGCAATAAAAGGGTCGCTCCGCGGCCTCGTCAGTGATGAAGCCGATGAACTCTGAGGAGTACTCCTAGATTGTCTCCTTGGTGCGATTCGACACCTTGGCCTCCGGCGGCGGCATCACGTCCTTCATGATCCGCCCCGATGTTGGTGATCGGCAGGAGGTCGTCTGGCCTTTGCGCATCTGTCGGGGATGAGGTTGATAGTGAAGCCATATTAAGGATACATCTCCCTGGTTGAGTAAAACCTAAAAAATTGTTGAAATCCTCTCTGCTACTATAGAACTTGTATGGATAATGGCATGCATGTAACAAGGTATAGTTTGATCACACCGAAATTAACTAGGTTCGTCCATGCTCAACCGTCACGACTATATTTGCACACCGAGAGCCATGAGTTTTTTCTCTTGATTACAGAGTTTTCTTCTCAGTGCGCCAAAAGAGTGCAATGTTATGACATTTTTTTTAGATAAGGGGGTGCGGATCCCCGGCCTCTGCATCAAATTGATGCACACAGCCATCCGCAATTATTCATCAAATCTTACAAGTTACAACATTGATCAAACCGAAGTCAGCCGCTCGGCAACAAAAGTCGCTACAACTATGATGGGGGTGGCCATGATCAGAGCCGCATGCCTTGACCTCACACCTACACGCATCATCTAGAACCGGTGTACCGGTTCAGCAAACTCTCAACGCGCACCGCATGCGCACGCTACAGAAGTCGCTTCCGCCGTCTTTCTCGAACCAATCTTCAGGCAAAGATCAACGCCATGACCTTGCAAGGCCAGCCGTCAACGTCGCCATGACGCCAAACAGCATATCCGATCTGCGCGTCATCATCATCATCACACGTCCAGCGTCGAAACTCCGCTGCTCCGCGCCGCCAAGACTCGCCGTTGTCGACTTGCTAGATGCCTCGACACACCACCTTCTCTTGCCCGTCCCAACCAGCAGCTGCTTCAAAACGATGCCCCCAGGAGGGAGAACGACCCTGAAAGGGCCGTCATCGTCCGATCCGGGAGACCCAGATCTAGGGTTTCCCCCGGAGCAGTCCGAGATAGGTGATGCAAACTGCACTGATGATGCCTCAATAAGGAAACGACGTCAAAGACGTCGCCATCGTCCACCATGGCCGAAGCCGGCGCGGTTTTCACCGGCAGCTGCACCACCCTACCCCGCCGCTGTGTGGATCTGCAAGCACCTTCGCCATGAAGACGAACGGCACCGACGGAAAGCTGGTAGAGGACCTCCAACTGCCTCACACCAGCCTCATCGCGCCCCGGCCGGCCGAAGCCGATCCAAGACGAATCTGGGGGAGAAGCCAGATCCACGGCCATGGCTGCCGCCCATGGCGCCGCCGCTGCCGTCGCCCAGCCAGGGAGCCGCCCTGGCTGCTGTGCGCGCCACGCTGCCCGGAACGCCCCAGTCGCGCCCAGGAGCTGTCGCCACGGCCTCCTGCCCTGGCCTCTTTTGCGCCGGGCGCCGCCGCCACCGCGACCATGGCTGACCGGCGGCAGGCTCAGATCGGGGGAGAGGGAGGTTTCCGGCGGCCGGATTGGATCCCCCTGGCGCCGCCCTGGGGTGGCGGCGCGAGGGGGTCGAGAGGGAGGGGGTCGGGGACAAGAATCGCAATGTTATGACATGGCATAGTGTTAGAATTGTCCAGTACTCCATGCAGATCAATGATTCATCTCTAATATTTATTTGTCGTCATGACATTGAAAATATCCAACTGGCTTATAGAACCCCAATTCTTTATTTGTTTACAACATTTTCTTTCAAATAAAACGAGCCTTTTGAACTATAAGTGTAGTGTACTTTGTGTATATCGAGTAATGAGCAAAATGGCTACAAGATAAATATTTTTGGTTTGTTAGATATTACGCGTTTTCTCTACTACTTTTTTAGAATAGCCTAGCATTTTATAAGATAATTCCATTTCTCGCTATTTATATACTGATAGTTTCCTTGTAAGGAAAGCAGTAACTGAAGCTAGCTAGCAAGTTGCTAGTCAGCGAGCCCGACTGGTCCAACACACACGCACACTAGAAGCTGCACGCAACACACTTCCATCGTCTCCAGCGACACAGCCAGGCGCGCTAGCAAGGTCGCAGGTCATTTCAGAAAAAAAGAAGCAAGGTCGCAGGCACTACAGGAAGCAGGAACAATGCCGACGGTAATTGCCGTCGGCATAGGCCTTTATTTCGTCGGCGTACACATGTGCCGACGGCCACCGTCGGCATAGGGCCGTCGGCAAAGCTAACGTCGGCGTAGCTCCATGACCGTCGGCATAGCCACAGCCGTCGGCGTAGAGCGTTTATGCCGACGGGTTATCTAGCCGTCGGCGTACCTCTGCCGTCGGCGCGCATCACGGACGGACGGTGAGTTGACGGCGGACGGAAGCTACGCCGACGGTAACACTGTCGGCATACACCTCCACGCGGCAGGAACTGGGGCACTCGCCTATTTCACCTATGCCGACGGTAGTACCGTCGGCGTACGAGTACGCAATGCCGACGGTAGTACCGTCGGCGTACGACTACGTAATGCCGACGGTATAACCGTCGCTTCCTCTTCCACGCGGCAGAACCTGCTAAATGCGTGTATGCCCTATGCCGACGGTATTACCGTCGGCACCAATGTCCAGACGTAAGCCGACGGTTTTTACCGTCGGCATAGGTTGTTCCCAGATTTTTTTTCAGCCTTTTTTGTAATCCTGCAATTTTAAAATGTTCCCAGGCCACAGATTTATATATATATATAATGGCGAATTTATTGTATGCATGTAAAAACCATCGCCAAACACATATAATGATCAAATGTCCATACATCAACAACATATGATCATCAATTCTCCATACATAGCACAAAGTATCGAAACACGAGTAATACAAGGTCACATAGTGCGTCACAAAGCACTACAAGGTCACATAGTGCATATCTAACACGAGTACAAGTTCACGACAAGTTCACTAAAGAAGATCTCCGAGAAAAAACCGGTGAACAAAGTACATGAAGCACCGGCATAACACGTAGTCCACCACCGAGAGCATCATCACTACAAAATGAAAAAGAACACCCGTTTAGCATGACAAATTTTGTAAGTCAAAGTTCATATATGGCAAATTGATCAAAGTCATAGATTTTGCACGGCAAATTGGTCCAAGACCAAAGTTAAGCATGGAAAAAATTTCTATGCCACTTTTGCATGGAGAATTATTCAAATTCGAAGTTTTTGCATTGCGATTGTTCCAAGTTGACATTGTTGCATGGCAAATTGTCCAAGTGTTGGTTTTATGCAAGAGTTTGCTTGGAACTAACCGGGATCGGCGAGTGTCGGCGCGAGTCACGGCTCTCGCCATGGGGCACTCTACTGGGCGAGGCAGAAGCACCAGGGCTAGGACCACCAAGGTGAAGCGGAGTGGCCGAGGGAGTGGCCAAGGGAGTGGCCGAGGGCGACTCGCGGGGCGAGGCAGAAGCACGACCAAAGAAAGCATGTGAACTATCTGATCCCTACATGTTTGAACGAAATATGACAAGTGTAAATATCGATGTGTACAAGTAGACGGTAACTATTAACTTAGTAGTTTGGTGAAGTACTAACCGGAGTCCCCGTGGCGGCATGTGCGAGGAATTCGTCCATCGGCGGCATCCTTGGCATCACTGGTCTTGCCGGAGGTTCGACATACTGGGGCATTGGAGTACCCTCGGACATAAACTTATGTACCGCCTGCAAGTGAGTTTATATGTCACGCATGGGAAAGCACAAACTCGGGCAGTGGAGTTTACATGCAAGTAGCTAGAATGGGTAACAACTAACCAAATTAAAGGCATTCTGGTACGACTCTTGTGCCTTAAGCGCCGCTTCATATTCCTTCATCTTCTCCTCATAATCCTGGCGAACCTGCTCATAGGCTTCCACCCAACGGGCCTACAATTTGACATAATGAATCTCATCAACATACACATTCATGAAGGGAAGCCAAAATGAGGATAAAAATGAGAAAAAGTTTACATTGTCGCAGCCACTGGAGGATCGACGACGTGGTGCACGAGGTGGGATAGACACACTCGTGGTAGCTCGGACCCGTGGGAGAGTGGTCTCAGGGTCGTAAACTGCACCAAGAATCTTTCCACGGCCATGTCTCTTGCCATGTCCTGAGATCATCACCACCGTCGTGTCGAACGGCTCGTCAAGGGGCTGAGAATCCGCCCCATGCAACTCTTGATAACTGCATTCATACCGAGTAAACAATTAGTAAGAACAAATTAAATCTTCTTAGCAATTAGTAAGCATGGTGACAATAAATAAACCTGGTCGTGTAGTCGCTAAGGTCCTGGCTGGTGCTGCCGTAGTATGGATCCTTGCCTTCCTCGACCACCTTCTTCTTATGAGCCGTCTGCCACACTCGAATGTCTGGAATGTCCTGCCCTCCATTAGCGGCCACCTGCAGTGCATAAAACAAATGTTATGCATTAGAAAAAGAACATGCCGGAAAATAGAAGGAGGTTGTTCCATATATATACCTGCTTCTCCTTGTAGCGATAGAAGTCTCTGTTCCCTTGATTGTGTGTTCCTTCTTTGCCGCGATTGGCCTTGTTTTGAATGCTCTTGGCGATGAAGTCCGGATCTGAAGTCCACATGTTCACCAACGCCTCCCAACCGTCCATCTTTCCATCGCACCATCTCGGAGCAATCTATGAAATGAAAACATCTCAAGTCAAGAACAGATAATGCAATTTAGGATAAACATAGAATAAAAAGACAATGTACTTACCGCCATGTAGTCTTCTAGCTTGAATTTTTCTGTGAGCTTCTCCTCAACAATCGCAGGCTTCAATTTCCTCGTGCCTTTTGTCTCGGCAAAGAAGTGCGAGATGGCCATCACTCTAGCATCGTAAAACATCTGGCGTATCCTGTTCCTGGCCATCGTCAGCAAGACCTGGTCCGACTTCTCCTGATGCTCTGGAGCCACTGCAAAATAGGCCTACAATCATGCATAAAACATGAATGGTCAAAATCATAAGTTAGCACGGTGGGGTGACGAACCATGAAGAAAACTCGACAGAATAAGTGTTACCCAAAACTGGTTGTGCACAACTTGTGCAGCGGTGGGTGCAAACATCGCACCGGTCTCATCGGACATAAAGCCAGCCGCCTTAGCGACCTCATAGTCCTCCCATTTGCGGGCTAACTTCTTCTCACCCTCACCGTAGAGCCCTGGCCAGTACTTCTTCAGAAGACCCATAAGGATGCCACCTGGAAGACGACGGCGCTGCGACGGATCAACAAACGCAAAATTGCTGCACATGAATCAAAATATTAGTCACGCAAAATAGTACTATCAAAATGAAATAGCCCACAACCACTGGATATGATCGAGAGATAGCCACTTACTCTTTCTTGGTCGGCACAAGGCGGATTTTCTCCGCTTCAGTTTTTGGTGGATCTGGGAGTTTGTTTCCTCCTCGAACCCACAACCTCCTCGGCCTCTCTGACCCCTGCTGCTCAGAAGAGGGTACCTCCTCCTCGTCCTCGTCTCCCACCTCCTCGTCCTCGTCTCCCACCTCCTCCTCGTCGTGCTGCAAATTAAAATTACAATGCAAATTAAAATGCAAATTAGAGTGAATGAAAGAAAGTGGGGGGAATAGGAGAAAAGAGCGTACCTCCTCCGGGTCCCGCTGCAACTCGTCGTCCTGCTGCTCCTCGTCCTCGTCTCCCGCCTCCTCCTCCTCGGAAGCTCTGGTGGCACTAGCGGAGGGTATCTAAACATAAACATAGTAGCAATTAGTAGGCATGATACAGTTAGTAGGCATGATAGCAATTAGTACCTCACTACTAAAGGAGGACGCCAAAGGCCGCCGTCGGCTACTCGTCTGTACCAGTGCAACATCCTCAACCCGTCTAGTCCTCGTGGCTCGTCCTCGTCCTCGCCCTGGCCGTGGAGGTGCAACGTCCTGAACTGTGGCTGCCCGGTGTCGTCCTCGTCCCCCATCCCCTCCTCCCTCCTCGTCACTATCACCTAAGCGACTAGGAGGTTTTCTAGTGCGGGACAGCCTGCTAAGCACGTTTCTTGTGGAATTCTTGCTCATGGTTCAATCACCTGCATTGAGAACGAGAAAACAATTAGTAAGGAAAAATTAAATCTTGATGTAAAAGAATGAGCATAGTAGCAACTAATAAGCATGGTGGCAATAAATAAGCATGGTGGCTATTAGTAAGCATGGTGGCAATTGATAAGAAGACATAAAGACATAAAGACCCTCACCGCGAATCATCACTCTTGTAATTGGGTCTAATCATCACTATCGCTATCAGTATCCCGTGAGTAGTAAGGCATGCCCTCGTACGGTTGAGGCTCATCATCATCACTGTCACTTTCGTCGAGATGTAACTTGGAGAGCATATCTATGTCCTTTATATTCACAACTGGCTCACCACGAATTTGTGCATCGTCCTCGAGGTCCTCAAGACCAACCATAAGTACATCAAAGTCCCCGCCGTCCTCTTCCTCTTGGTAGAAATCTCCCTCGTATGTGATGGGGTTTATGTTGTTGTAATCGTCATCGTTTGGCATGGGTAGCTTACCATGTGGCGATACCTTGAACACAACCTCCCAGCCCTGTAGTTCCTCTTTCTGGCATGGGTAGGGCAGATAATAAACTTGCGTCGCCTGGTGTGCCACAACGAAGACATCGGCCCCGTGATAGGTGGTTGAAGGCCTAACTTCCACTAAACCAATGGAAGGGATAGTATGTAGTCCACTGTTTGGGTCGAACCAATGGCATTTGAACACAACAAGAGTGAGATGATGGGGCCCTTTATCGAATTTCAACTCGTATACGTTTTGTAACCTTCCGTAGTACTCAACCTCGTCTTGACCTCCGGTATACACTCCAGTATTTACTGTTTTTGCATTTGGCCGAGTGTTCTGGTGCTTCTCCGTATGGAAGCGATACCCATTCACATCATACTTTTCATACCTCGCCACCTTACGGTCGAAACCCTGGGAAACCCATCTCAATTCATCCATCATAGATGTGTTGGGATCATTTCCCTACAAGTTCAATCGAAATTGTTGGGTGCATTAGTTTTGTTTAATAGAAACTACAAATGTTGAACTAGGCAAGAGGGACAAGTTAGAACTTACTTTTTCCATGAACCAAGCCACGAAATTTTTCCTTCCGGGGGCACCCTTTCTTAGTAGAGTATCATACTCCGTGGGATTAGGTCCCTCAATTCCCGACCACTCTTCTTCCAGAAATTGTCTAAAAGAAAGAAAACAACGTATTAGGCCTAAACCGAGTTACTAGTTGCAAAGTAATATGTTCACCATTTTACCTCATGAACGGCTCCTCTACTTGCGGAATGTTTATCAACACATAGAGCATGATGTCCTCCCACTCTTGCTGAGTCACGGTATAACTGGTTTGACCACCGGACTTGCCACCTTGCCCTTGGAAGAGGAGGAGCTTGGGTTTATAGTTGGGCTCGTCGGCATTGTACCGAGAGAGCTTATTATGAAGAGTAGGAACATCGTCAGGATAATACGTTGTCCTGACATCTGACACCTCCTCGATGATATATGCCTCGGCTATGCATGCTTCAATCTGATTTTTGTTTCCACATTTCGTTCGAATATGCTTAAATTCTCTCTCAATACAGAACTGCCAACGGAACTGGACCGGTCCCCCCATGACTGCCTCGTAAGCTAGATGCAAAATGAGATGTACCATCGGAGTAAAGAAGCCTGGCGGAAAGATAATCTCTAACTTGCATATCAACTCCGGCACTTTCTCACTCAGTCTTTTCATCATGTCCTCACATATTTCTTTAGCACAGAGCGTGCGGAAGAAATGGCTCAACTCTGCAAGCGGTCGCCAGACACGGTCGGGGAGATAGCCTCGAACCATCACCGGCATTAGCCGCTCAATCCATATGTGATAATCATGACTCTTAAGACCGTTGACTTTCCCTGTTGATAAATTGACTCCGTTACTGATATTCGAACAATAACCATCCGGGAACCTCACGATGTGTTTGAGCCAACTGAATACCTCCTTCTTTTGGGGAGCTAGAAGGCAGAAGTCAGCATCTGGCTTGACCCAATTTCTTCGATTGGCTTGGGGAGGCCGCATGTTTAGATTTTTTCTATCACAGAGCCTCTCTTGATCGACTCTAGCCTTGACATTATCCTTTGTCTTCTCAGGAATGTTCATGACTGTGTGAAAGAGGGACTCTGCAACATTCTTTTCGGTGTGCATCACATCGATGTTATGGGGAAGTTTGAGGTCCTTATAATAAGGGAGCTGCGTTAAACCTGCAACGTGAGTCCAGTTGTGCGTCTCACCATATCCCACAAAACCGTTGCCTTTGGCCTTAGCCTTTAGAGCACGTAGCTCGTCAACAACAGTTGCACCGTCGAACGTTGGTATCTTGTTTACTTCAGTAACAACTTCGCCTTTCGTGAAGTGCCTTTTGTCCTGTCTGTATCGATGCCCTTCTTTGAGGAACTGTCGATGCTTGTCAAAGGCGGAATACTTGCCACCCTTCTTCAGCCAAATGAACTTAAGAGCATGCCTGCACACTGGGCATGGCATCTTCCCAGCTGTACAATGTCCGCAGAATAGGGCGTACCCGGGTAGGTCATGCATGGAATAGTGGAACCAAACTTTCATTAGGAAGTTTTTCTTCGACAATGCGTCGTATGTCCACGTCCCGTGTACCCAAGAATGGTGCAAATCATCGATAAGCGGCTGCATGTACACACTCAAATTCTTCCCCGGGTATTCAGGCCCAGGAATGATCAGCGACAGGAATATGTTCTTGCGTTGCATTAGGACTCCGGGAGGGAGATTGAGCGGAATGACAAACACGGGCCAGCAGCTGTACGATCTAGCCGACATACCGAATGGATTGAATCCATCGGTTGCTATCGCAATTCTGACATGTCGAGCATCTGCTGCTAACTCAGTGTGTACGCTGTCAAAATGCTTCCATGATTCACCATCAGCTGGATGTTTCATCTTCTTTTTTTTATCAGCATCAGGGTATCTCTTCCCCTTCTTGTGCCATGTCATCTGTTTGGCAGACTCCTCACTCATGTAAAGGCGCTGGATTCTTTTTATGAATGGGAGATACCGAAGAATCTTTACGGCGACTTTCGACTGCACCATCTGACCATCGGGACCCTTCACCTCAACATACCTAGAGGCCCCGCACTTGCTACAGTGAGTGTGTTCCGCAAACTCTTTCCGAAACAAAAGGCAACCCTTAGGACAACAATGTATCTTCTCATAATCCATGCAGAGCGCTTTCATGATTTTCTTCGACTCGTACATGTTTCGAGGCAGACAGTGTCCTTTAGGGAGATGTTACCCCATGTTTTCAAATTATCTTCAAAGCATGATCGGGTCGAGCCGTGTTTGGCCTTATCGGCTAGTAGTTGCGAGATGGCATCCAGCTGGGAGATTTCTGCACCTGGGTAAAGAGGTTTCTTTGCCGAGGCCCTCGTTTCAAGGAAAGCCTTCGCGGTTGGCTCCGGTTCCTCCGGTTCATCCGGTTCCTCCGGATCTTCCTCTTGAGGTGGCGAACGTGCCATCGCTGCATACTCAACATCATCAATCATGTTTCCAATGCCATCGTCCTCATTGCCATTGATGCGCTGTCGCATCACCTCCTCTCTAGCACGGTCGCGCTCAGCAAAGTTGATCCGCATGGTAAAGTCAGGCATATACCCATTCAGCCAAAGGTGTTTAGTCATGCCAACCTTACCCTGGCGCTGATTCAACTTGCACCGAGCACAAGGGCAAAATGGACGAACTGCCTTAGAACCACGGGTTGCTTCCCTCACGTAAAGATCAGTTTTCCATTCCCACTCAGCTGTTCTTTCATTCCCACTGATACGACCACTGTACATCCACTCACCATCAGCCATCCTCTGCCCACACATTCGACATAGCATTTCATAAAAATAAATCGCATTAAATTAATTACACCGATTTTTATTCAATTTTTACGGCATGCATCCACCTATATGTCTACTAGGTAAGGTCCTAATCCCACCCGAGGATGTGTAGATTGGGTAACGTTCTCCATGCTCCACCCCGATCCGAGACAAAATTTCGGCAGCACCTCCCCGTTGTTCTCCCGATACACGTCTCGGCAAAAAGCCGAGAAAATGTGTATAAGGAGAACAACGGGGAGGTGCTGCCGAAATTTTGTCTCGGATCAAGGCGGAGCATGGAGAACGTTACCCAATCTACACATCCTCGGGCTGTCCAAAAACGTGGACAATCCGAAAGAGTTACGGTTATAAATATGCAAAGACGGACAATCATGCATATTTATAAATTTGTAACCCTTCCGGACGGGAGACGCCTAGGGTTACGCGACTTGCACGGTGATCTAGACAAAAAAACTACGTAGTAAGATTACAAGAGAGGCGAAAAATGTATACCCTTGAAGCGTGAGCAATCGCCGAAGAAGGTCGGGTAAACTAGGGCGACGGAGCAAGTTCACCGAGGCAGCCCCTACTGAGCTGGAGAACAAGCCCAGCAACAATGCGCCCGGTGGTGGTGCTGGAGGTGGCGGGAACCTACTGCATCTGAAAAAGCAATTCTGATCATCCCTCTATTTTTCCTAATAAGCAATTAAAATTTACAGACTAACCTAATAGCTAAATGCCCATGCGTTGCAACGGGTAGAGAATGTCGGAGGATTTTTTTAAGGAAGAGCGCGCGATTTCACTGCAAGTGAACAGCCAGATACTGCAACGAACACTAATAATTACTCAACTTGCGTGGAATTGTAGAATGATTTGAAGTCATAAATGGCCAGAGCAGCCAAATGAGAAATTAATGGACTATAGTACTTCAACAACATCAAGGACCAAACTAGCTTACAAGGAAGCTTCAAACACGTTCGCAACGACCATCACGTCAACAGTCTACAATGCCATAATCTCCAGAAGGACAAGAAAACGAGTGAAATGTACAAGGTACAGAGGAATTGACCACCCACCTAGACAACGTGGCCAACTCCCTTACATATTTCAGCGATGTCTTCCTAGTCTCCCTAGTTTAATCATTACTATCCTAATTCCAATTTGCCTCCTTTGTTTATTGTTATCTGTACCTATCATGCTAGTTAGCGATAACTACATGTACCGGGGTTTTCTAGCATAGTAGCATTGAGAAGAACAAACGCGCCTATGAACGAAGGTATATTTGCTTTGCAACAATGCAGCAAAACTCGGACTTGACAGCAAAACTTGTCTTTTCACAACTTGACAGCAAAACTTGTCTTTTCACAACTGACGTAAAAAGCATACATACTGAAAAAAAAAAACTAGCATCATTTTTTATACTAGGTAATGTCGAATCTATCTGGCTGATACTCCTCTATTTTCCCATTTTATTCAAGTTCATACGGAAATGCCCCATATCGAACTCCAAGTTCTTGAATCCTGAACGGATACCCGAAATTACCCAGTTCATGATTCAGCGGATAGCACCGTCAAACTACGGAAGTCAGTTGATCCTCCTCTATTTCCTATTTTATCTAAGTTCATACTGAAATGTCCGATATTGAACTTCAAGTTCCTGAATTCTGACATCGAATTGATACGCGAAATTAGCCGAAAGCACTGTCAAACTACGCAATTCAGTCCACGATTCATTCAGCTCATAGGCTCAAATCAGTTGGGACAGCCAAAAAAATCCATTTTGAGGGGTGGCTCTTGGGAGATACGAACGGTCGGTACCTTGCAGGGCGATGCACTCGCTCTCGAGGCGGTCGCCGAATCCGAGCACGTAGTTGGGGTCGTGCAGGGAGCGGAGCACGTACTGCTTCCTGCCGCCGGCCGGGTGGGGCAGGATGCAGGCCTGCAGGTCCCTGCCGCCGCGGACGCGCACCGTCGCGGAGCGGGTGGAGAACACGGGGTGGCGGCTGGCGACGGGAGCGCGAGGAGGTTGGGGCGGATGGGGCGAATCGGCCGCCGGCCGGGGGGGCAGGATGCAGGCCTGCAGGTCCCTGCCGCCGCGGACGCGCACCGTCGCGGAGCGGGTGGAGAGCACGGGGTGGCGGCTGGCGACGGGAGGAGGGCGGCGCCGCCGTAGGCCGGAGATCGAGCAATGGCGAGGACGGGGAGCACGGGGTGGCGGCGGCGAGCGTGTGGTTGGGGTCGGGAAGGTTTGGTCGAGCTGTGGCCCAAGTGTGGCCCGCGAGTAAGCAAAACAGCCTGATCTAAACGTATGCCGACGGCCTTTTGGTTCAGCCGTCGGCATACATAATTTTTTTTTGAGAATTATATTTTCTTTTTAAAGTAATAATATAAGTTAGTCAAAATTCTTACTAGTAGTACAAAATAATATTAGTAAAAAAATCCCAAAACACTCTGGATTCCAACGCTCCGGAGGTCATTTTCCGATGAAACCCTAGCTCCGTAGGTAAAAGTCAAACTTGGCAGTCTACCCCCTTGACCGGCGTCGAGAGGGGGTTGACCAATGGAATTTTTCTTGGTTGTGTTAGGTAGTACGTAGGAGCATGGAGAACCAATATCTTATGTGATTCGTCGCATGATTCCATCCGGTGGACCCGTAGCGGGGTTTTTCACCTCTAAGTGCAAACCTTAACTAGGGAGCAAGCGGTGTCGGTGAAGCGGGTCACACACCGGAGTTGGGTCTTGCCTCCCACCACCTACCAAACAATATTACACATGTACTAGGGGCCCATGCAAGGTTAGGTGGGATTCCGACGCCCGGAGGTCATTTTCCTACGAAACCCTAGCCCCGCTGGAAAAAGTCAAACTTGGCCGTCTACCCCCTAGATTTCTCCGTACGAGGGTTGACCAATGGACTTTCTTGCTTGGTTGTGTTAGGGTAGTACGTAGGAGCATGGAGAACCAATATCTTATGTGATTCGTCGCATGATTCCATCCGGTGAACCCGTAGCGGGGGTTTTCACCTATAAGTGCAGAACTTTACTAGGGATCAAGCGGTGTCGGTGAAGCGGGTCACACACCGGAGTTGGGTCTTGCCTCCCACCACCTACCACAACAATATTACACATGTAATAGGGGCCCATGCAAGGTTAGGTGGGATTCCGACGCCCCGGAGGTCATTTTCCTGCGAAACCCTAGCCCCGCTGGAAAAAGTCAAACTTGGCCGTCTACCCCCCTAGATTTCTCCGTACGAGGGTTGACCAATGGACTTTCTTGCTTGGTTGTGTTAGGGTAGTACGTAGGAGCATGGAGAACCAATATATTTTTGATTCGTCGCATGATTCCATCCGGTGAACCCGTAGCGGGGGTTTTCACCTATAAGTGCAGAACTTTACTAGGGATCAAGCGGTGTCGGTGAAGCGGGTCACACACCGGAGTTGGGTCTTGCCTCCCACCACCTACCACAACAATATTACACATGTACTAGGGGCCCATGCAAGGTTAGGTGGGATTCCGACGCCCCGGAGGTCATTTTCCTGGAAACCCTAGCCCCGCTGGAAAAAGTCAAACTTGGCCTCTACCCCCTAGCTTTCTCCGTACGAGGGTTGACCAATGGACTTTCTTGCTTGGTTGTGTTAGGGTAGTACGTAGAGAATGGAGAACCAATATCTTTTGTGATTCGTCGCATGATTCCATCCGGTGAACCCGTAGCGGGGGTTTTCACCTATAAGTGCAGAACTTTACTAGGGATCAAGCGGTGTCGGTGAAGCGGGTCACACGCCGGAGTTGGGTCTTGCCTCCCACCACCTACCACAACAATATTACACATGTACTAGGGGCCCATGCAAGGTTAGGTGGGATTCCGACGCCCCGGAGGTCATTTTCCTGCGAAACCCTAGCCCCGTGGAAAAAGTCAAACTTGGCCGTCTACCCCCCTAGATTTCTCCGTACGAGGGTTGACCAATGGACTTTCTTGCTTGGTTGTGTTAGGGTAGTACGTAGGAGCATGGAGAACCAATATATTTTGTGATTCGTCGCATGATTCCATCCGGTGAACCCGTAGCGGGGTTTTCACCTATAAGTGCAGAACTTTACTAGGGATCAAGCGGTGTCGGTGAAGCGGGTCACACACGGAGTTGGGTCTTGCCTCCCACCACCTACCACAACAATATTACACATGTACTAGGGGCCCATGCAAGGTTAGGTGGGATTCCGACGCCCCGGAGGTCATTTTCCTGTGAAACCCTAGCCCCGCTGGAAAAAGTCAAACTTGGCCGTCTACCCCCCTAGATTTCTCCGTACGAGGGTTGACCAATGGACTTTCTTGCTTGGTTGTGTTAGGGTAGTACGTAGGAGCATGGAGAACCAATATATTTTGTGATTCGTCGCATGATTCCATCCGGTGAACCCGTAGCGGGGGTTTTCACCTATAAGTGCAGAACTTTACTAGGGAGCAAGCGGTGTCGGTGAAGCGGGTCACACGCCGGAGTTGGGTCTTGCCTCCCACCACCTACCACAACAATATTACACATGTAATAGGGGCCCATGCAAGGTTAGGTGGGATTCCGACGCCCCGGAGGTCATTTTCCTGCGAAACCCTAGCCCCGCTGGAAAAAGTCAAACTTGGCCGTCTACCCCCCTAGATTTCTCCGTACGAGGGTTGACCAATGGACTTTCTTGCTTGGTTGTGTTAGGGTAGTACGTAGGAGCATGGAGAACCAATATCTTTGTGATTCGTCGCATGATTCCATCCGGTGAACCCGTAGCGGGGGTTTTCACCTATAAGTGCAGAACTTTACTAGGGATCAAGCGGTGTCGGTGAAGCGGGTCACACGCCGGAGTTGGGTCTTGCCTCCCACCACCTACCACAACAATATTACACATGTACTAGGGGCCCATGCAAGGTTAGGTGGGATTCCGACGCCCCGGAGGTCATTTTCCTGCGAAACCCTAGCCCCGCTGGAAAAAGTCAAACTTGGCCGTCTACCCCCCTAGATTTCTCCGTACGAGGGTTGACCAATGGACTTTCTTGCTTGGTTGTGTTAGGGTAGTACGTAGGAGCATGGAGAACCAATATCTTTTGTGATTCGTCGCATGATTCCATCCGGTGAACCCGTAGCGGGGGTTTTCACCTATAAGTGCAGAACTTTACTAGGGATCAAGCGGTGTCGGTGAAGCGGGTCACACGCCGGAGTTGGGTCTTGCCTCCCACCACCTACCACAACAATATTACACATGTACTAGGGGCCCATGCAAGGTTAGGTGGGATTCCGACGCCCCGGAGGTCATTTTCCGCGAAACCCTAGCCCCGCTGGAAAAAGTCAAACTTGGCCTTCTACCCCCCTAGATTTCTCCGTACGAGGGTTGACCAATGGAATTTCTTGCTTGGTTGTGTTAGGGTAGTACGTAGGAGCATGGAGAACCAATATCTTTTGTGATTCGTCGCATGATTCCATCCGGTGAACCCGTAGCGGGGGTTTTCACCTATAAGTGCAGAACTTTACTAGGGATCAAGCGGTGTCGGTGAAGCGGGTCACACACCGGAGTTGGGTCTTGCCTCCCACCACCTACCACAACAATATTACACATGTAAGGGGCCCATGCTAGGTTAGGTGGGATTCCGACGCCCCGGAGGTCATTTTCCTGCGAAACCCTAGCCCCGCTTGAAAAAGTCAAACTTGGCCGTCTGCCCCCTAGATTTCTCCGTACGAGGGTTGACCAATGGACTTTCTTGCTTGGTTGTGTTAGGGTAGTACGTAGGAGCATGGAGAACCAATATCTTTTGTGATTCGTCGCATGATTCCATCCGGTGAACCCGTAGCGGGGGTTTTCACCTATAATTGCAGAATTTTACTACGGATCAAACGGTGTCGGTGAAGCGGGTCACACAACGGAGTTGGGTCTTGCCTCCCACCACCTACCACAACAATATTACACATGTAATAGGGGCCCATGCTAGGTTAGGTGGGATTCCGACTCCCCGGAGGTCATTTTCCTGCGAAACCCTAGCCCCGCTGGAAAAAGTCAAACTTGGCCGTCTACCCCCCTAGATTTCTCCGTACGAGGGTTGACCAATGGACTTTCTTGCTTGGTTGTGTTAGGGTAGTACGTAGGAGCATGGAGAACCAATATATTTTGTGATTCGTCGCATGATTCCATCCGGTGAACCCGTAGCGGGGGTTTTCACCTATAAGTGCAGAACTTTACTAGGGATCAAGCGGTGTCGGTGAAGCGGGTCACACACCGGAGTTGGGTCTTGCCTCCCACCACCTACCACAACAATATTACACATGTACTAGGGGCCCATGCAAGGTTAGGTGGGATTCCGACGGCCCGGAGGTCATTTTCCTGCGAAACCCTAGCCCCGCTGGAAAAAGTCAAACTTGGCCGTCTACCCCCCTAGATTTCTCCGTACGAGGGTTGACCAATGGACTTTCTTGCTTGGTTGTGTTAGGGTAGTACGTAGGAGCATGGAGAACCAATATATTTTGTGATTCGTCGCATGATTCCATCCGGTGAACCCGTAGCGGGGGTTTTCACCTATAAGTGCAGAACTTTACTAGGGATCAAGCGGTGTCGGTGAAGCGGGTCACACAACGGAGTTGGGTCTTGCCTCCCACCACCTACCACAACAATATTACACATGTACTAGGGGCCCATGCAAGGTTAGGTGGGATTCCGACGCCCCGGAGGTCATTTTCCTGCGAAACCCTAGCCCCGCTGGAAAAAGTCAAACTTGGCCGTCTACCCCCCTAGATTTCTCCGTACGAGGGTTGACCAATGGACTTTCTTGCTTGGTTGTGTTAGGGTAGTACGTAGAGAATGGAGAACCAATATCTTTTGTGATTCGTCGCATGATTCCATCCGGTGAACCCGTAGCGGGGGTTTTCACCTATAAGTGCAGAACTTTACTAGGGATCAAGCGGTGTCGGTGAAGCGGGTCACACGCCGGAGTTGGGTCTTGCCTCCCACCACCTACCACAACAATATTACACATGTACTAGGGGCCCATGCAAGGTTAGGTGGGATTCCGACGCCCCGGAGGTCATTTTCCTGCGAAACCCTAGCCCCGCTGGAAAAAGTCAAACTTGGCCGTCTACCCCCCTAGATTTCTCCGTACGAGGGTTGACCAATGGACTTTCTTGCTTGGTTGTGTTAGGGTAGTACGTAGGAGCATGGAGAACCAATATCTTTTGTGATTCGTCGCATGATTCCATCCGGTGAACCCGTAGCGGGGGTTTTCACCTATAAGTGCAGAACTTTACTAGGGATCAAGCGGTGTCGGTGAAGCGGGTCACACAACGGAGTTGGGTCTTGCCTCCCACCACCTACCACAACAATATTACACATGTAATAGGGGCCCATGCTAGGTTAGGTGGGATTCCGACTCCCCGGAGGTCATTTTCCTGCGAAACCCTAGCCCCGCTGGAAAAAGTCAAACTTGGCCGTCTACCCCCCTAGATTTCTCCGTACGAGGGTTGACCAATGGACTTTCTTGCTTGGTTGTGTTAGGGTAGTACGTAGGAGCATGGAGAACCAATATATTTTGTGATTCGTCGCATGATTCCATCCGGTGAACCCGTAGCGGGGGTTTTCACCTATAAGTGCAGAACTTTACTAGGGATCAAGCGGTGTCGGTGAAGCGGGTCACACAACGGAGTTGGGTCTTGCCTCCCACCACCTACCACAACAATATTACACATGTACTAGGGGCCCATGCAAGGTTAGGTGGGATTCCGACGCCCCGGAGGTCATTTTCCTGCGAAACCCTAGCCCCGCTGGAAAAAGTCAAACTTGGCCTTCTACCCCCTAGCTTTCTCCGTACGAGGGTTGACCAATGGACTTTCTTGCTTGGTTGTGTTAGGGTAGTACGTAGGAGCATGGAGAACCAATATATTTTGTGATTCGTCGCATGATTCCATCCGGTGAACCCGTAGCGGGGGTTTTCACCTATAAGTGCAGAACTTTACTAGGGAGCAAGCGGTGTCGGTGAAGCGGGTCACACACGGAGTTGGGTCTTGCCTCCCACCACCTACCAAAACAATATTACACATGTACTAGGGGCCCATGCAAGGTTAGGTGGGATTCCGACGCCCCGGAGGTCATTTTCCTGCGAAACCCTAGCCCCGCTGGAAAAAGTCAAACGTGGCCTTCTACCCCCCTAGATTTCTCCATACGAGGGTTGACCAATGGACTTTCTTGCTTGGTTGTGTTAGGGTAGTACGTAGGAGCATGGAGAACCAATATATTTTGTGATTCGTCGCATGATTCCATCCGGTGAACCGTAGCGGGGGTTTTCACCTATAAGTGCAGAACTTTACTAGGGAGCAAGCGGTGTCGGTGAAGCGGGTCACACACCGGAGTTGGGTCTTGCCTCCCACCACCTACCACAACAATATTACACATGTAATAGGGGCCCATGCAAGGTTAGGTGGGATTCCGACGCCCCGGAGGTCATTTTCCTGCGAAACCCTAGCCCCGCTGGAAAAAGTCAAACTTGGCCGTCTACCCCCCTAGATTTCTCCGTACGAGGGTTGACCAATGGACTTTCTTGCTTGGATGTGTTAGGGTAGTACGTAGGAGCATGGAGAACCAATATCTTTTGTGATTCGTCGCATGATTCCATCCGGTGAACCTGTAGCGGGGGTTTTCACCTATAAGTGCAGAACTTTACTAGGGATCAAGCGGTGTCGGTGAAGCGGGTCACACGCCGGAGTTGGGTCTTGCCTCCCACCACCTACCACAACAATATTACACATGTACTAGGGGCCCATGCAAGGTTAGGTGGGATTCCACGCCCCGGAGGTCATTTTCCCGCGAAACCCTAGCCCCGCTGGAAAAAGTCAAACTTCGCCTTCTACCCCCATAGATTTCTCCGTACGAGGGTTGACCAATGGACTTTCTTGCTTGGTTGTGTTAGGGTAGTACGTAGAAGCATGGAGAACCAATATCTTTTGTGATTCGTCGCATGATTCCATCCGGTGAACCCGTAGCGGGGGTTTTCACCTATAAGTGCAGAACTTTACTAGGGATCAAGCGGTGTCGGTGAAGCGGTCACACGCCGGAGTTGGGTCTTGCCTCCCACCACCTACCACAACAATATTACACATGTAATAGGGGCCCATGCTAGGTTAGGTGGAATTCCGACGCCCCGGAGGTCATTTTCCTGCGAAACCCTAGCCCCGCTGGAAAAAGTCAAACTTGGCCGTCTACCCCCTAGATTTCTCCGTACGAGGGTTGACCAATGGACTTTCTTGTTTGGTTGTGTTAGGGTAGTACGTAGGAGCATGGAGAACCAATATCTTTTGTGATTCGTCGCATGATTCCATCCGGTGAACCCATAGCGGGGGTTTTCACCTATAAGTGCAGAACTTTACTAGGGAGCAAGCGGTGTCGGTGAAGCGGGTCACACACCGGAGTTGGGTCTTGCCTCCCACCACCTACCACAACAATATTACACATGTAATAGGGGCCCATGCTAGGTTAGGTGGGATTCCGACGCCCCGGAGGTCATTTTCCTGCGAAACCCTAGCCCCGCTGGAAAAAGTCAAACTTGGCCGTCTACCCCCTAGATTTCTCCGTACGAGGGTTGACCAATGGACTTTCTTGTTTGGTTGTGTTAGGGTAGTACGTAGGAGCATGGAGAACCAATATCTTTTGTGATTCGTCGCATGATTCCATCCGGTGAACCCGTAGCGGGGGTTTTCACCTATAAGTGCAGAACTTTACTAGGGAGCAAGCGGTGTCGGTGAAGCGGGTCACACACCGGAGTTGGGTCTTGCCTCCCACCACCTACCACAACAATATTACACATGTAATAGGGGCCCATGCTAGGTTAGGTGGGATTCCGACGCCCCGAAGGTCATTTTCCAGGAAAACCCTAGCCCCGCTGGAAAAAGTCAAACTTGGCCGTCTACCCCCCTAGCTTTCTCCGTATGAGGGTTGACCAATGGACTTTCTTGCTTGGTTGTGTTAGGGTAGTACGTAGGAGCATGGAGAACCAATATCTTATGTGATTTGTCGCATGATTCCATCCGGTGAACCCGTAGCGGGGGTTTTCACCTATAAGTGTAGAACTTTACTAGGGAGCAAGCGGTGCCGGTGAAGCGGGTCACACACCGGAGTTGGGTCTTGCCTCCCACCACCTACCACAACAATATTAAACATGTACTAGGGGCCCATGCAAGGTTAGGTGGGATTCCGACGCTCTGGAGGTCTTTTTCCTGCGAAACCCTAGTCCCGCTGGAAAAGTCAAACTTGGCCGGCGTCGAGAGGGGGTGGATAAATTTACCGCATGCATGCGAAGAGGGTCACACCCAGGAGTTAGACATGGCAGTAATGGACCTTACATTAAAATTAGTAGGTTAGGCCATAAAATTAAATGTAAGTCGGAGGGGGGAAGAAAATCGGAAAAATATCTACGCCGACGGTAATAACCGTCGGCGTACCTAGGGTCAGCAGCACCGACGGTAAAACCGTCGGCATTGGTTCAGGGAGTTATGCCGACGGGCTTCCGTGTTCGGCCGTCGGCATTGCGCTGACGCCGTCGACGCTCCGTTCCAGCGGGGGCGTAAGTGCCACGTGGGGGCGGGGATACACCGACGGCAATTTAACGCCGACGGTGGCCGTCGGCGTAGCTATACCTACGCCGACGGTCTTTCTGCGCCGACGGTGGCCGTCGGCATAGGTCCTGTTAAGCCGACGGTGTTCTGAAGCCGACGGTATTTATCTGGCCGTCGGCGTTGCGTCGTTGTGCCGACGGCCCCGACATTTGGCCGTCGGCGTTGCTTCCGGCCGTCGGCACACGCGCTGTTTCCTGTAGTGGCTTTGTTTTCTACCGTCGGAGGCGCAGGCGGTAAGATATGCATGGTACCGCCACTCCCGTTGGTGGTTGGGTTCAAACGCTACCGCCAGAAGTTTCGGTGGTAGACTGCCATGTCAGCGCAGTCAAGTTTTACTCGATCATCCTGGACCAGAACGGCTACCGCCAAGGACACCAGCGGTAGCGCAGCTGATCGTACCGCTGGCATGTTGAGCGGTAACAAAATAGGTTAGATTTGGCTGAAAAATTAGACTAGGTTCATTTTGGGCTGAAGTTTTGCCAAGAGGTCAGTTTAGTCGTTTTGGCCCGTTAGGTTAAAGCATCTTCACCGGCAACTCTCAAAGCACACTCAGAGGTTCAATGGGGTTCGGATTAAAAAAATCGGTTCCCACAGCATCCCCTGAGCTTGGCCCTCAGAGGCGCCCGACAACGCCCTGACATGCCATTCGGTAGGCGGTTCCCTCCTGTTATAGACGCGTGGGGAGGCAAACGGCCGGTCCACATAGATTAATGGCCTCCTCGCCGGTTCCCTAGGCGGCTTTGCTTGTTTCACACGCGCCCACACGGATGTCAATGCCTTACCCGCTTCACCTTCCCCGACTGCTTCGCCTGCCCCTCCTTTATAAGCCGTGTGCTCATCGGGCTATCAATCCCCCACTGCTAGAGCTCCGGCCTCCAACGCCGCACTAAAGAAAATGGTGCACAAGTTCTAGCAACGTCTACTGGGCCAAAAGCTCCTCCTCGAGGAGGCCCATCCTGACGCCACCCGGAGAACGCCGAGCACAACCACAGTGATCGTTTTCGGCACGGAGGGTGGCATCGTCATCGGCATGCTGCCGCAACCGGTGCCTTGGCAGGAGGACCTGCCACCAGACAGTCCGGACTACTGGCGTATTTCGTCGCCTCTCCGAACCTCTTTGGCGATAATGCCACCGGACTACTGGCATGCTGCCACCACGACGCTTCTGCTCTCCACGAACGTGCTTCGGCCGCCGTAGCGCCAACCTCTTGACCCGAAGGGCTCCCTGCTACTACCTGGCGTTACACGCGTCGTTGCAGCCACAACACATGGAGGCCAAACAGCTGCAGCTGCCGCCTCCGCCGCCTATCGTGGTGAAGCCGGAGACAAGCGACGGCGTTGTGGAGCAGGAGGTGTGACGGACACCCACCAAACCGGACACAATTTGGGGATGCTGGACAAAATTCCGGGTTTTGCCAGTGGAGATGCTTTTAGTCTGCTAGATAAATTTTCTGCACCAACTTTGATGATGAAAATCTTGGCTGGATGGATAATGCAATTGCAATGCATGTTGAAGCTATCTATTCCTTGCATTATATCGCCATGTTCTGTCTTAGGTTTTTTTCAACTTTTTTTTTGATTTCGTCGGTTTCAGCGACTAGCTATGGTGGTTGTGTAGGCTTTGCGCATGCTTCTGCAACCACAGTTATCTTCTAGCCCCTCCTGTCCAAAATATATGGATTGCCATAAACGGGGCTGGAAGGAGTACCTTCTATGTTCATATTTATTCATTTCGGCTTTAATTTTATAGTGCAATTCAACATTATGAATTTCTTATTGTAGACTATGAAAAAATCAACCCTATCAAGTATATACCAGCATTGGTAGATGAGGACTTTGTTGTGTCTGATTCGCTTGCAATTATTTTGGTGAGTCACTGTACTTGCTTCAGTATGCTTCAGTAGATTCTCTGTTCCCTCAAGAATATTTTATCTCATCATTCCAGTTCACATGTTAGTAGTTAACACGTGTCTCCGTTCTGCTCTGAACAGTACCTGGAAGATAAATATTCTCAGCATCCTCTCTTACCTAAAGATGTGAAAAAGAAAGCTCTTGATCTTCAGGTACTTGTCCAGCTAAATGTCTTGTATAATTTTACAGTTATACTTATATATCTTTTTAATAAGATGCACGAACTTTGCAGAATTGAAATAATTCAGTGGGACAGTCTTACTACTTTCGTGCACACTTTAATCGACAACTCCATATAACTAATTACGTTCTTTGCTTATTACAGATTGCAAACATAGTTTGTTCAAGCATCCAACCTCTCCAAGGCTATGGCGTAATTGTAGGTTTTTGCCGAGAGTTAGCTACCACTGACGAGATATCGTCTTTTGAGAGAGCATGTCAGTGCCAGTGGTGGTGTATTCGTAGTTTCATATACATAACTATTTTGCAGGGACATGAAGGTAAGTTGAGCCCCGATGAGAGCCTTCAGGTGGTTCAACGTTATATAGACAAGGGCTTCAGAGGTGTGATCTTCTGCAGCATAGTGTCTTCACAGTTATATACCTGCAGTACTGGAAAAAAAAGGGAATACAAAATGTGTTTGTTCTAGACCGGGTTTCCTTTTTTTATGATATTGGAAAAAATATGTTCAATTGCGCTTTTCTGACCCTATCAACCATAATTTTCGGAGAGGTGAAGAAATATTAAAGTAATAAAGTAAAGAAGTCCATTTATGTCTGTTGTCACTTGTATCTTCCTTTCTTGTTTCATCATTACTTTCAATGTGTCATCGAGTACCAGAAAATAAAATTAGTAAAATAAACTAAAGAAGTCCAAAGAGCCGGATCAATGTGTCATCGAGTACCAGAAAATAAAATTAGCGTGCTTTTATGTCTGTTGTCACTTGTATCTTCCTTTCTTGTTTCATCATTACTTTCAAACTTATCTTGGTATGCTCTTATTATTCGTCGTAGCAATCGAAAACCTTTTGGATGGATGTGACAGTAAATATTGCATTGGAGATGAAGTCCATTTGGTTTGTGTTTCTAACCTATACTTAACTGATTCATGTTTGCTATTTTTCTTTGATCAATCACCTTGAGAATTTGCTTCAAAATTAAAACTTGTTAAAAGGACCTATTCTGATATATGTACATTTGTTGGCATTGGCAGGGAGATGTGTTCCTAGCACCACAGATCCATGCCGCCATTAATCGCTTCCAGATTGATATGGTACTCTCCTTGCTCTGATTTTCTTGAACGTCCTTGGCTTTCTGCTAATGGCTAGGTATTTATTCAGAAATCAACTACAACAATCTTCCCTTTCTCGCAGACAAAGTACCCAATTTTGGCACGATTCCATGACGCGTACATGAAAATTCCGGCATTTCAAGCTGCACTACCCCAAAATCAGCCAGATGCACCTTCAACCTAATAGTCAAGATTCAAGCCAGTTACGTCGATATGCGTTTCCAGTTTCTACAATAATGAGGATGGTAGTCATTGCTTCCTGCAGACTGCAATGCAAGAACCTGTTATAACTTATCAGAGCGTTAGTTATTTGTGTGTGTCCACACTTTGGATGAACTCTGAATGCTAAGGGCAACTCCACGCGGGGCTACCAAACAGACACGAATCATGTGCGTTTTGGTCCGTACGTTAATAGTGTCCATTTTGATCTGTTTGTCCATATGGGTAGCATGCAGATACCCCTCTTCCGCCTCGTGTTCGGCCATGCACCCAACGGGCGGCCAATTTCATTTTTTATTTAACATAGTTATACTAGCTAAATGCCCGTGCGTTGCTACGGGTGGACCAAAATTTTATCACATGTTTCTAATAAAAGAATTATGATGACCTAAACAAATTTTCTTACACTCGAACTAAAGCATGTATAGTTCCAAGCTGTCTAAATAAGTTTCTGGCCGTCCCTAGCAAGGTAAAAGTATTGTGCTAGACCACCAGGTTGCATGAATCTACTAAAGAGAAACTTGAACGTATGAATGCTAAGTATAAAATGTATGAGGATAAAGGAAAAAACATATTTTATTTGCCCCAGGAGATCTTATTTGGTTGCATTTGCGCAAGGATCGTTTTCCTGATTTGCGCAAGTCTAAACTAATGCCACGACTGACGGTCCTTTTAAAGTCTTAGAGAAAATAAATAATAATGCATATAAACTTGAGCCGCCTGCAGAGTTTGGGGTTAGTCCCGCATTTAACATTGCAAATTTGAAGCCATACTTGGGAGAAAATGATGAGATGGCGTCGAGGACGACTTCAATTCAAGAAGGGGAGCATGATGAGGACATCCCTACTATTGACGCAACCACAACTACTACAACACCTCATTTACAAGGACCGTTAACTAGATCTCGTACCCGTCAACTACAACAAAAGGTACTTTCGTTTTTACAAGCTACTCCTAATATACATGAGAATATGATACTGCTTAAAATAGATGTGTTTGTTTCCCTTAGGAATAATGGACCAAGCATGGATGAGAGGGACAAGCTATGGAGCATCTACGTGGATGGAGATGACAGTAGGAGTGGAAACAGCGGAGATGATGATGCCACCAATGGGGACTACCGCAACTTGAAGCCACCATAAGGACACTTGAAGGCTTGGACGAAATACACAAGTCTACACTTTATATTTTTCGTCCATAGTCTCATATGGTGCTGCTTCACCTTTATTGATGGGCCAGAGCCCATGTAATTTCGGAACAAAAGTTTTTTAGTGCATTTTTAGAGTCCGTATTAGGGAAGGAAAGTCCATCTAGGGTAGGATTCGGCCAACCCTCAAGGCTGGCCGAAAACCCCCTCCTTTCCTCCTTATATACCTCGTCTAGGGTTTCGTTTAGACTCGGATTTTGTTTAGCTAAAAGACTGCCTAGCATATTGTTCCATCTTCGTGTACTCGATTTGTGTCCAACGACCAGATTAAGACCGCTTACATAATCCCACCTTTTCAATAAAGTTCATCTGATATCCGCAATTCTTGATTGCAATATTGGTTCTTACTTGTTCCTCGATCGCAGGTAGAACTAGACCTATTGGTCAGGCCGATCGTGCATCTACTGGATTGGTAACCTCAGGAGATTGCATTGGCGCTGCGTACATGTGCGTAGTAGTCAAATCGCAGATACGTCTCAAACGTATCTATAATTTTGGATGTTCCATGTTGATATTATGCCAATTGTTACATGTTTTGCATACACTTCATATCATTTTTATACATTTTCTTTCACTAACCTATTAACAAGATGCCACAGTGCCAGTTCCTGTTTTCTGCTGTTTTTGTATTCCAGAAAAGCTGTTCTGCAAATATTCTCAGAATTGCACGAAAATCAACGGAGGACCCTATTTCACCGACACGTACATGGAGTCCAAAGGGGAGCCGGAGGAGCGCCACGAGGCGGCTACACGTGGGCCCGGCTCGGCCCACAAGGCTGGCGCGCCGAGGGTGCGTGTGGGCCCCTCGGGTGCCCTCAGACGCCGGCCTTTCGCCTATTTATTCCCCCCGTCGCGAAAACCCTAAACACCCGAGTCATATTCCACGATAAGTTCCAGAGGCGCCGCCGTCGTCAACCCTAACTCGGGAGGGTCCAGAACCTCTTCTCGGCACTGAAAGTGCATGTTGCCCCATGCGTGGTTTTGGTAATTAATGACAATCCTTATGTACTAATGTTTGTATTGAGATACTTGTAGATCTTGTCCATTTGAAAAGATTGGGTTCATGTGTTGAACTCTAGAAGACTACATGATGATCAATGCTCTCTTCTAGAGTTTATATGAAGAATGGTCATGTGTAGAGTTGAACTTATTGCAAGTATGGATTGGAAAAGAAGATTGGGTGAACTTTCATGTTTACCTCCAAGCCATCATATATATCAGGAGAAGAAGATGAAGTGCAAGTTCAATATGATCCATCTCGAAAGATATCATTTGATTGAAGCTTGCAATGAAGAGATGAATACGAAGCTTAGCGAGCCTCTCCCAAAATGGAGTATGGGGGAGCATTTGGAGAAGTCTTCATCAAGCATGTCCTAGCAAGCAAAATCAAGAAAGATGTTCCAACTTGAGAGAGTCGAGATCATCATCATCTATCTCAAGCGGAATGCGCAAGGCAAATGTATGATCTTGATAGGTTTTCTATTTTACCGGTCTCATGGTGTTAGTGGGAGATCGGGTTATAGGATAGAAGGCGTACTATCAAGAGGGGCTCTCAAGTGAGTAACTTGATCGCATCTTTGTGGAGAGATCAAACCTTTACATACTTGACATTTTATCTTTCTTGGTTCTTATTTGGCTTTTATCCCATGTGAGGCTTTAGAGCTTGTGTTCATCTCTATACCAAGCTCTAATTCATCAAAAACAGATTTCATTCGAATATCTTGTTGCGTTTTTGATGTTGGAGGTTTACCGGTTTGTCTTTTCTAAGAGAGGTCAAACTCTTCTCTTGTGGTTTCCTCCTCACATGATGGAATATGATGTTTCTCTGCATAATCTTTTCATGCTCGTTGTGGTGATTCCAACAAGCCCAAGAACATTGAAAACGGAGTCCGAAGGCAAAAGTTGTTGTAGTTTTCGTTTTGCTGTTTCTGCCAGTTTTCAGAAAACCGGTTAATCCGGTCCAAATTGGACCGGAATATCCGGTTACCATCAGCAGGTTTTCTTTGCGTGGCTTGGGGCGGAAATTCCGGTCCAGACTTGACCGGAATATCCGGTCCGAGTTTTTCTGCAACGGCTCTTTGTCTTGGGGACCTATATAAGGCCCCCTTCTGTTGGATATATGCCCAAAAGGCAATGTATTTATACATATGACAATGTATTTATACATATATATATCTGATTCATATATTATTGATTCGTATTCTCTATGCTATAACTGCGGTGATTTCTAAATGCGTGATTTAGGGAAAAGCTCACCCGCACGTGTAGAGAATATGAACACGTAAAATGTACCCTAGTTCTTTTACGGACTAATTCTTGAATTCTAGATGACGCGGCTTTTCCTAGTCATGGACATAGAGTTTATGTCAGCATCAAGGATGTCATATTATTGGATAATAATATGGCTGGGTCACCCAAGTGTTGGTATGATAAGAGATTCCGTTAAGTAGTTTTTTTTGTCCTTAGCTTTATGACAGAAAGGTTGTTGTATAACATGTCCTTGTAACCATGAGGTTATTAGGGTCATGCATACTGGAAGAGTTACTTTGGTGGCCGTAACAGGGTGATCATAACGGCAGTTACTGGGTGGCTTCAAGGTGTGTGTGTATCCTAATGTTCTGAGATGGGAAATTACTCCTCTAGGTAAAGAGAGATACGTCCAGGGCCCACTCGGTATTATAACGGTATCCAATATGTTCCGCAGACAATGCACAGTGAAGTTACACCGTGTGGGATATCATAATACGACAACGAGTAAATGGAATTTACCGGTAACGAGATAGACAAAGATGATGTGAATCAATCCTTGATTGATTCATGGTATCATCACGGATCTATATCTCGGGTGAAGTTCAGTATCGTGAGTAATGGGATTGATATATGATAATCAACAGGTTCAACAGAAGAGTTATTCGCATAACGATAGCAGCTATACAGAACGACCTTGGAACTGTCACTGGCCGGTGATTGGTTGATGCCCAACCAATTATAGCTACCCGTTATCGAACCTGTAGGGTGGACACACTTAAACTAGGATTGGTTTGTTGTATATTATGGTTGGTCTGGAACATGGAGAGAGTATCACCGGCATGGTGCTTGCGTGATAGATATACCTTATCAAGAGAGAAAGTTTGTGATAGAAGTTACTATCACGGTTGGATTTATTCCGAGGGTTTATATAAGAGGAAATATTTATCCGGAGTATTTTGTCAGCAGACACTGGGTGTCTCGGATCATATGAAAGGAGTTTCATATGATAGGAAATTAATTCAGTGAAATATTCTATAAAAGGAAATATATTCAAATAAGAATTAATTAGACAAAGTATTATTTAATTATATGTTAATTAAATATTGATTTATTTAATTGATAAATATAATTACGGAAAAATATTAAAGGCGCCGATGGGGGAAACCCCAGGCCGAACCCCGGTGGGCCGAAGGCCCACGACAGGGGCGAGGCGGAGGCGGCCACGGTGGCCGGCCAGGCGGGCCCCACCCGGCCGAGTCGGTGTAGGCCAGGCGGGTCCCACCCGCCAGGTCGGCGCAGGGCAGGGCGGGCCCCACCACCAGCGGCGCGGCAGCTAAGGCGGCCGGCCTAGGTGGGCCCCACTTGTCTAGGTCGGTGCGGCCTAGGTGGGCCCCACCCAACGGCGCACAAGGAAGAGAGGGAGAGGGAGAGGGAGGGAGAAGTTGGAGTCCTACTCCAACTCCCCCTCCTAGGCCGAATTGGGCAAGGGGAAACTTTCCCCTTGTCCAAGTTGAGTTGAACAAGGAAAGGTTTTCCCCTTGCCCAAGTCTCCCTACCATTTGGCCTCCTTTATAAACCCCACCCCCTCCTCTTTGGAGGACACACAAGATTTAGACAAGAGACACATCTCGCGTCAGCTCTCAAGTTTAGATCTCTTCTAGTTGGATTAGAGGGACCTCTAATTAGAGGCGACCTATCCGATTAGACTAGATTTAATCTCTCTCTCTCCTTCTTATGTGTTGAGATCTCCACCTTCATATACACTAGCGGGACTCCAAGCTTGGACGGCGAAGCCCTGCTGTACCTTTCCGGCGTACGTGTGCAAGCTCTCAGAGGGGTGATCTGTCGTTCACGACGGTTGACCCTCACGCTGTTGAGTCAAGGTGGTGAAGCGAAGGAGAAGAAGGCGTCGGAATCTCTCTACCAGGCTTGGTTGAGAGAGACCACGATTGGCTACATCGACTACGTCATCAACACGTTCTTCCGCAATCTACGGTGTTGGTAACGTATACTAAACTAGATCTTCGGATCTTTGTATTCACATGTATCTCGATAGTAGATCTTGGGAAGGTGTTGCGTAGCAATACGTAAAATTTTAATTTACCATACACGCAACCCAGTAGTGGTATCAGAGCGATCTATGCGTAGATACATGATTTGATCTAGAGCACATGGTATGTGCGGGCACCGCATAAGTTTGTGCGGCTATGTTATTGAATAAGTTGCTTCTAACATTCAGTTTATTTATGGATGCTTCCCAATATATCACTTTAAGAATTGTTTCCAATGGCATAGTTTGATCTTACGAACTTCTTGCAATCCGCGGACCTTCCGGCTGCTCCTAGTATGCTTGTTGGCGCCAACGAAGTGCTTCAGTAGCTTCGGGTCTTTCTATAGTTGTATTCGTTGACTTGATGGTAGAAAGGGCATGTGGACTAGGTCCACACGGGGGCCACGCGCACCAGTGAAGTTTAGAGGGGGAGCAGCAACGTGCTTGTAACGTTGGGTTGTCCCTCACCCCGCTAAGTCAATCTAGCAACATGAATAAACATGCTTAGTGAGGACCTAGAATTTCCGGTTGTCCCGTTGATCCTACAAGCCACGCTAAAATTTGCAAACAAACGTTAGAGGCGTCTAACTCTGTTTTGAAGGACATGTGATGTGGTATAGTCTTAAAATATTATTTTGTTGACTAACCCTTTTTTTGTTGGTCGGCGTGTCGTTCTTATTCATCGAGCCATGGTGGTAGTGGAGGATAGGAGAAGGCACACAAGTGTCGTGAACCTTGACATGGCCACCGATGGAAGGTGCCACCAGCGGTCGGAGTAAGAAAGACTATACTACATCACACAAGTGTTAATTTACTAGTGATTGTTTTATATGTGTTTTTTCTTGTTCTTCCCTTGATTGCGCAGTAGTGTGATTATTAGGGAGATTCCTCAGTAGCTTACAAAGTTTAATTACTTAAAGCTAAAATTGCAAATATCAAGGAGTTCGTGCTCATCCAACTCGCAGCACCTTCAAACCGGATGCTTGTTGCCGTACGCCCTGTATCCAGGAGTATCGTGTACCAAGGGTTCGGGAGGGGGCACGGACCGTCCTAGCAGCAAAAGCGGTTGGTTGTCTTGACATCCAAGCATAACTAGTTATGAGTTCGGAGCACTACATCGAAAGATGAAATGGAAATCACGGCAGGAAGTGATTGGTCTGTTGACCTACCCCTTCGTCGTAGTGGAAGACATGTATCCATGATTCACACTACTGAGGATTGTGAATTTGGTATACACTAAGTTGATCATGAGGAATATCAATTTTAGTGGGAGCACTTTACATTTAGTCTTAAATTTAGTGCTAGATAATAATTATAAACATGTCTAAGTGAACTTAATTATTGTAGATCAATGGCTAAGATAGCACCCACGATTAACCTTGGACCACTGATTGAGAAGAAGCCCCAGACTGCAAATGGGAGCAACTATGCTGATTGGGTTCGCGCCCTAAGGATTGTTCTTAGGAACGCGAAGAGCGAGTACGTTCAAGAGGGACCTCTCCTAGCCATGCCGGGAGTGGTCGTATCCCAAGCTGAATTCGAGGAGTACACCTTGAAGAGTGATACTGCCATATCGGTTCAGTGTCTCATGTTGACATGTATGGACCCTGAGTTGCAGAAGAAGTTTGACCAAACTCCTGCATATGACATTATTGTTGCACTCAAGGCCATGTACCAGACTCAGGCTAAGACTGAGCGTTATGAAATAACGAAGGCACTGTGGTCATGTCACATGGCAGAAGGAGGCTCTGTAAGCGAGCATGTAATCAAGATGTTTGGTTATGGTACGAGGCTTGAGGCGCTGGGATTTCCTATTCCAGCCGAGCTAAGTATAGATTTGGTGTTGGCTTCCCTCCCACCGTCTTACAGCGGTTTCATCATGAATTACAATATGAATGGGTTGGAGAAGACACCAAATGAGCTGCTTGCAATGCTGAAAACTGCTGAACCTAGCGTGAAGAGGGAGAACAATCAAGTTTTGATGGTTACCCAATCCGCAAAGTTCAAGAAGAAGAGAACAAAGAAGTCTAAGAATGCTAAGGCATCAGATAAGACTGCTACTCTGGCTCTAGAGGAATCTGAGTGTTTCTTGTGTAAAGGGAAAGGACACTGGAAGAGGAACTGCAAGAAATTCCTGGCTCTGAAGAAGAAATCTTCTAAGGGCAAGAAAGGTATAAGAGTTATACTTAAATGATATTTGTCAATCTTACTAGTAACTCTAGAGTATCGATTGCTAATTTATTATGCAATGATATAGGAGATGCGACAAGTGAGGTGACGGAGGAGTAAAGGTGGTGATGTGCGTCAAGCTCGGCGCATGAAGTTTCATCCACAAGATGAAGGCTTCTCCAATTTACTTTTCAAGTTTTAGTTTAAGAGATTTGAGGGTTTAACCCAAAGTTATTGTAATAGGATCGCATTTATGGCGATGGAAGTACTCTTGTGATTTTGTGAGATTTTATCTCTCGTTTATCAAAGAATATTTTGGATCAATCCCTTCGTGGATGATCAAGTTACAAATCTCTTGAATTATGGAAATATCATTTGTTCTAAGATATATTGTGAAGATGTTGATACCACCCTCGCGTGGCACTATAGTCTCAAATAGATCATAGTAATATGATGGAAGGATTTTGAGATATTGCACATAGTGAAGTTAATCAATGATGAGTTGAAAGATAGTCAATATTTTAGTGATATCTGAAACAACACAATAATGTTTTAGAAATATTGTCTTAGTAATATGATGAATAGAAATTTATTTCGGTTCATGTATTTGATCAAGCTTGATTAAATAATTGCTAAGATATAATTGCTTGCAGAATTATTCCTAGAAATCCAATTTATAGTATTTATTGCATTGTTTTAGTTTTAGCACAAAGTATAGTCTTTAAAGGAATTCATGTCATAGTCTTGAAAGATAGACATAAAGGGACATGATAATTTTAGATACTTGGAATTTCTGAAAAGAGGTTCGGTCATAAAATAAAGAAAGACTTAGGAATATTTGTCTTATGAGTTGTGTCATAGTTTTGGAAGATAAACATAGAGAGACACAAAGAATTTGGGTTCTAAGTTTTATGAAAGATTGAAACTTGATCCTAAAGGAGGAAGATAAATAGATATTTTTTTGTTGGTTGTTCCAATAAGTTAATTGGAAATCCTTATATAACCACCACATAAGTGACAATGTTTTGCCACTAAGATAAATGTGATTTTTGAGGAATTTATTCTTCTACAAGAATTCAAGTGGGAGGATAGTGAAATCTTGAAGAGATTATTTGAATCTTCGGAAATAGTTATCAGATGTTGCGCAAGCAGAAGCAATTCCAATTGACAAGTCTTTTAAACTAATACCGAGAGTCTATGCATTTGATGCATGACGTCTTGTCAAGATAAATTCACTTAACCAGAATAGTTTAGCATATGAGTTTCTAGGAAACCTAATTGCTAACACAAAATAAAGAAAGGTGCGTGATAGAATAAGACCCCAAGAGAAATATGACTTAGAAGTCATATACACATTAATATCATTGTTGTTGGGAATATGAACACGTAAAATGTACCCTAGTTATTTTACGGACTAATTCTTGAATGCTAGATGACACGGCTTTTCCTAGTCATGGACATAGAGTTTATGTCAGCATCAAGGATGGCATATTATTGGATAATAATATGGCTGGGTCACCCAAGTGTTGGTATGCTAAGAGATTCCATTAAGTAGTTTTTTTTGTCCTTAGCTTTATCACAGAAAGGTTGTTGTATAGCATGTCCTTGTAACCATGAGGTTATTAGGGTCATGCATACTGGAAGAGTTACTTTGGTGCTGTTAACCGTCACGATCGTAACAGGGTGATCATAAAGGCAGTTACTGGGTGGCTTCAAGGTGTGTGTGTATCCTAATGTTCTGAGATGGGAAATTACTCCTCTAGGTAAAGAGAGATACGTCCAGGGCCCACTTGGTATTATAACGGTATCCAATATGTTCCGCAGACAATGCACGGTGAAGTTACACCGTGTGGGAAATCATAATACGACAACGAGTAAATGGAACTTACCGGTAACGAGATAGACAAAGATGATGTGAATCAATCAACATCACGGATCTATATCTCGGGTGAAGTTCAGCATCGTGAGTAATATGATTGATATATGATAATCAACAGGTTCAACAGAAGAGTTATTCGCATAACGTTAGCAGCTATACAGAACATCCTTGGAACTGTCATGGCCGGTGATTGGTTGATGCCCAACCAATTATAGCTACCTGTTATCGAACCTGTAGGGTGGACACACTTGAACTAGGATTGGTTTGTTGTGTATTATGGTTGGTCTGGAACATGGAGAGAGTATCACCGGCATGGTGCTTGCGTGATAGATATACCTTATCAAGAGAGAAAGTTTGTGATAGAAGTTACTATCACGGTCGGATTTATTCCGAGGGTCTATATAAGAGGAAATATTTATCCGGAGTATTTTGTCAGCAAACACTGGGTGTCTCGGATCATATGAAAGGAGTTTCATATGATAGGAAATTAATTCAGTGAAATATTCTGTAAAAGGAAATATTCAAATAAGAGTTAATTAGACAAAGTATTATTTAATCTATTATATAATTAAAACAACAAACAATTAGCGGCTAAGATTATTATATAATTAAAACAACAAACAATTAGCGGCTAAGATTTACCGCTCTAAGGTTACAATATATTAACGGCCGAGATCCAGCAACATCCACAAACCGGAATAGCGTGGTCACGTGTACGGGCAAAACACGATCGCGGCGGAACTATAGAGGACTCCTCCAAGACGTCCTCTTGCTTCCATGCATCAGCCCCATGCGAGGCCCTACAGCAAGGACTATAGCATGCAGGCGCTGCTGCCGTTGTCGACAAGCCAATGGTGCCAACAAAAGATATGGCTTCTGCCGCCAAGGCCCAGAACCATCACCGCCGGCAGACCATAAACGAGACCAGCCAATGGTGCCAACAAAAGATATGGCTTCTGCCGCCAAGGCCCAGAACCATCACCGCCGGCAGACCATAAACGAGACCAGCTGAACATCAACCAATGGCCAGGGGCTACGGCGAGCCGGCGGACTTTGCGTCCTCCGATCGTCCGGCCGCATATGCACTGCCCGAGCAGCTCCGATCTTCCGGCCGCATGTGCACAGCCCAAGCAGCCGCGTGCACCAACATATGCGTTCAGAATCAGGAAACAGCCCCGCATGAAAACATGCCTTGGTTGCATGCCAAGCCAAGGACGCGGTCCAGATTGGAAGCAGATCAGCAGCCAACTTTCAGATTGGATGCACGCCTGCAGAGCAGCATCGTCCAGATCAGAAAATCGACAACGACGGCGGCCAGATCGGTGAGAGACTACTGCAGGTTGGAGGAGCACCACTAGGTGAGAGAACCAAAATCCGGCGGCGACGAGGCGAACGGGCGGCGAGAGAGGGTCTGCTAAGGTGGCGATGGGCGCTTCCGCAGACGCTCAAAGCGACCTGGTAGGCTAGGGTTTGTATGGAAAGGCATCACATAATAGCTGCATGGCTAGACACTATGTCACAAAGGTATATATGGGCTCTATTCACAGGTGGTGGTGACCCGCAACAGGTTTGGATTCGTAATTTGCTCATGTGTTCAAACTGTACATATTTGTCTTACACGTTCTAGGTTTAATTGTTAAAATATTTTCTCTTCATTTGCAGCGTATGAGATGAATTTGACAAATATACACAGATCGATTTATTAAGTGTGCTATCTGTGACTGATATTGAGGGCTCAGGTTGAAACTCTCTTCTAATGTCATGTTTGCTGATGCTTCATATGTGTTATTGCAGGGAGATATCAACATATAGTGTTTGTGCTCCTCACAAATTTTCTATATTTGTGATTTGGTGAATTCAAATATTCAATTATATGGTTTCCTTTTCCTTGCATCTAGGTGTATAACTAACTGCTTGATGGAATTAGTCACACATGAGATTTAGAGTGCAGGAAGGATGAAATAAATATATTGAGATTTATACAGTTACAACTACTATACATGCTTTGTGTCATATTGTAGACTTTCTCTAACGTTGTTAGGGGTTCCTTGGTGATGAATCCATTACGCAAAACTACAAAAGCTAATAACTGAGATTCGTTGATATTTGCAAATCTATGGGGCAACATTTGCAGGTAGCAGTTCTTCAAACACCAACAGTTTCTAAGTTTTCTTATTATTTGTCTAGATTCATTAAATTTATTTGATTCCCCAGTGTTTTCTATGTTTACAGTCTATAGGTTGTAGTAAGCATATTGATTTGGAAAACATGAACAAGAAATGACTTATTATGCTCCAAATATTGCACATTATATTTAACAAGTTCAACTTATCTTGATGTATCTTTAGTTTTGCATTTGTCCCAGGACATAAGCGACATGCCTCACTCATCTATTTGGAGAAATTTATGGTCGGTACAGGCAGGATGCTTTGAAAACAGTGTCACATAAATTCCTATGTATGTAGCATGCACATCTCCTTTCATATACTTCATGGTCAATAATGTACTGAGGTCAAATGTCATGTTCACTTCTACAACTGCCTGTTCCAATTTTTAAAGATCTCCACATGTATAGCTAACAGTGTGTGTTCATGCTATTTCAGAATTATTTAGAGTCCACACAACAACCACCAACTTTGCTAGACTATTTTCTGCCCACTCTCCCATGTTACATATTGGTAATTTACTTCTAATTTTATGTTAACATGAACAATTGAGGAAAATTGCAGCTCAAAAACAGAACAGTCAACTAATGTAACAAGAATCAGAGCACAACAGAATAATAGCTTTATATAAAAAACTGGATTACCTAGGACGGACAGAACTAGCCTGTGCCGAGTTGTTAGAGAAGGTGTAAATTTAGTGGAGGAGCAGATTTCCAATGGCACTTTGAATTAGATTGGATAGCTTGCGTCTTTGGGTGACAACAACGGACTCCCTCGACAATCATCTGATCCACCATGCTATCAACACACAGTACTAGAATGCAACAGAGCGGCGTGGATGTCTTAATAGTCACGTATGATGATGCTAAAGGAAGCATTACCCGATGTTGAGTGGCGGCCATTGCTGCACTACAGGTACGTTCACTGGATTCTTATGTCGAATTTGTGTTGGTATTTACCCACTCATCACGTCTTAATAGTCATGTATTCACGAATATTTTGCCCTAGAAACCTTTGATGTCATATATGCTGCTGTAGAGAGCTTCCAGTTATTGCGTTTTCCCTCCTTATTATCATCTTGCAGATTGTGTAGCTTTCCCAGGTTAAATCAGATGCTTTGGTCTTGGGTTTTCTGATGTTTGCATCTAGCTTAACAACCATCTACGTACTAAAATTAGCCACAGATTGGAGTGTAGTCTGAAGGTCAAGAAGATGAATGCTATGCTATCAAGGATTTCATGGTCAGCAACTGCGTATTTTCACATTCTATTTCTTTGCATATGTTTAGTGATATAGCACATGAACTCGACTAAAAAATCATGGTCGTTCCGGTCATATAGATCCCTCCTCAAGGATATTGAGTGGTTCAGGTAGAAGTGATCCGTTCACCGGACATTATTGTTCAGTTTATGATTGAGTGCTGACCTCGGAATTTTCTCTGACGGATCATCTACGTTCATTGAGTCAACAATGTGAGGGTATGAAAATTTACTACATCTGAATCATGACACTATTTTCTAATTTTAAAGCAATAATTATGAGGTGTTTGATTTAAAAAAAACTAAAGTCTATCATACAAGATTAAGATGTTCAGAAAATAAACCAAAAGCAAGGAAATAAGTACAAGAGCCAGTATTTTGTTCTCTGCATTACTTAGCCGATCTTTCAGCTCTAACCATACCAACAGAGTAATGTTTGTTCCATATTTTCTCTCATGGATGTTAGCCTGCAGCACTACACAGTAGCTTGCACGAGCTCAAGATTTGGTACTATAACTCTTGCAAGGATGGATTCAAGATGGAGCTGGCAATTTCATATATCTTGGTTGTGTCTTTCTAGATAGTAATAATAAATGAAACTGAACGATTCTGTTGGATCTATTATACGATTCTACTATAGGTGATAGGTGATGTCACGAATGTATCCAGGTTAATGTATCCAGCCGGATATAACAGATATTTCTTGACGTTACATGACATGGCAAAATCACTCTACGAGCACTGGAATTTGAAACAATAAAAAACTTGATGGTATAGTCCACTGCTGCATAAGAGACTTGGAAGCCTAAACAATGAAGGTATTCATGTGTTGCATGTTTTAAAATTTTCATATGTTTTATCACGTACACTAGAACACGTGGAAGAGCCTATTGGAAACTCCACAAACTGAGAATCCTAAATATTTTTTATACATTTAAATTTAACTAAAATTGTTTAAAAATATAATGTGCAACATAAAAAATGTTACATTACATATCAATTTTTCTGTTACGAACGCTAGCCGCGCAATTGCGCGGGCCACCCTGCTAGTTATATGTTAATTAAATATTGATTTATTTAATTGATAAATATAATTACGGGAAAATATTAAAGGAGCCGATTGGGGAAACCCCGGGCCGAACCCCGGTGGGCCGAAGGCCCACGACGGGGACGAGGCGGAGGCGGTGGCGGCCACGGCGGCTGGCCAGGCGGGCCCCATCCGCCAGGTCTGTGCGGCTAGGCGGGCGCCACCTGACCGAGCCGGTGTAGGCCAGGCGGGTCCCACCCGCCATGTCGGCGCAGGGCAGGGCGGGCCCCACCACCACCGGAGCGGCAGCTAAGGCGGCTGGCCTAGGTGGGCCCCACCTGCCTAGGTCGGTGCGGCCTAGGTGGGGCCCCACCCGGCGGCGCACAAGGAAGAGAGGGAGAGGGAGGGAGAAGTTGGAGTCCTACTCCAACTCTCCCTCCTAGGCCGAATTGGGCAAGGGGAAACTTTCCCCTTGTCCAAGTTGAGTTGAACAAGGAAAGGTTTTCCCCCTTGCCCAAGTCTCCCTACCCTTTGGCCTCCTTTATAAACCCCACCCCCTCCTCTTTGGAGGACACACAAGATTCAGACAAGAGACACATCTCACGTCAGCTCTCAAGTTTAGATCTCTTTTAGTTAGATTAGAGGGACCTCTAATTAGAGGCGACCTATCCGATTAGACTAGATCTAATCGCTCTCTCTCTCCTTCTCATCTGTTGAGATCTCCACCTTCATATACACCAGCGGGACTCCAAGCTTGGACGGCGAAGCCCTGCTGAACCTTTCCTGGCGTACGTTTGCAAGCTCTCAGAGGGGCCGGTGATCTGTCGTTCACGACGGTCGACCCTCACGCTGTTGAATCAAGGTGGTGAAGCGAAGGAGAAGAAGGCGTCGGAATCTCTCTACCAGGCTTGGTTGAGAGAGACCGCGATCGGCAACATCGACTACGTCATCAACACATTCTTCCGCAATCGACGGTGTTGGTAACATATACTAAACTAGATCTTCAGATCTTCGTATTCACATGTATCTCGATAGTAGATCTTGGGAAGGTGTTGCGTAGCAATACGTAAAATTTTAATTTAACGTACACGCAACCCAGTACCTTCTTCCCCAAAGGGTCAGGCAAGTTTTCCCCTCTCTCTCCCACCATTGTTGACCTTGCAAAGCTTGCCTCCATATCTATTCCTTCATGATTCTTGCCCCAAATTAGAGGGAAAAGTTAGAGGAGATCTAGATCTACAGTTCCACCAATCCATCTCTGCTCTAAGTGAGGGGAACCTAGTAGATCTTGATCTTGGAGTTCTTGATGTTTCTCCTCCTTTGTTCTTCCTCTCTTATTCCCCCATAAGCATTTGTTGCTTTGTTGGAATTTGAGAGTGAAGGACTTGAGCACTTGTGCTCTTGCCATTGCTATGTGCATCGGTTTGTGCTCTCCACGAGGATTCGTGGAAGTTGAAAGTTTGTGAGCTTGTTACTCTTGGGTCCTTGGACCCTAGACACCCGTGTGGTGGTTGAGACCTTTTGTGGTCACTTGTAAGCCATTCAGGAGCCCCCAATCCCGTTGTGGGTTTGATACGTGCATTTTTTATCATCATTTATATAACTTATATTATCATTTTAGAATGTTATTGGCATTGTGATGCATGTAAAATGCATACATGAACTTTGCACTATATTACTTGTATTCCAATCATATTTGCATCATATAAGGGTTATACTACTGTAATATAATGATTTTAGGCAATAAAATATTTATTTCCTATTTTTATGGAATTAACCTGCGCAGGCAGAAAACCCTATTTCTTTCCTTTTAAGTTTCAGGGACCCAAACGACGTCCAAATCACCTGAAAATTTACGAGCGTCAATATTTGGAAGGAAGAAGACTTGGGGGCGAAGGAAGCGAGCAAACGAAGGCCGGAGGCCCAAAAGAGGGTGGCCCACGCGGCCACTGTACCTGGCTGCGTGGGGCCCACTCTTTTGGCCCTCGTGGCTCCGCTGCCATCGATCTTTTCTCCACCGACATCGTCTTGACCTAAAAATGCCTATAAAAAAACCCCCGTCGTTCTCTGGAAGGAGCGCCGCCGAAACACAGAAACGCCGAAAGAGAGATCTGGAGCTGCAGATTGGAGGGGGAAAACTCCGGCGGGGCGCTGCCGGCATGGTCTCCATCTTCTCCATCGACATCTCCACCGTCTCCATGATGAAGAGGGAGTAGTCCACCTCTCGACTATGGGTTTGTGGAAGTAACTTATGTATCTCTTCTCTCTTTGAGCTTCACTAATTAGTACCGTATGAGCTACTGAACATGATTACGGTCATATATGTAATTCCTATGTGGTGGATCTTTTTATGAGTTAATATATGTTTGAGATTGCAATGTTTTTTCAGTTATGAATATAGATACATATGATGTACCACGTTCTTATCTACTTGTTATGATCAAGCATGATTATGAGAGCGTGTGTGGGGTGATGTGTGCATTAGTTGGAGTAACATGGGGTGGTGAGTGCGGTAAGTTGACAACTGCAATATCGCGATCCACTTGGGTGTTTACCTTACTTTGTTGCCTCACTAGGGATAAACAAAAATACCATGCTACAAGGGTTGTGGGTGATTTGCCACTTCTCCGTGACTAGATCTAGCATGTTCTTATTTTAACTTCATGTCATGATACTTAAAGCTATACTCTGAGTTATCTTAATTACTAAGGTGTTATGATTTAGTTCGCATCTTGGTGGAGTATAAGTGAGATTAATAACCAAAAATCTCTATGTTAGGACGTGATGCCCATATAATTAGTAACTTGTCATCAAACTTTGTGTTGCAATCTCATATGTCAACTCTATGTGTTCCATTGTCTGCCACTTTATTAAAGAGAGAGTGCATTTGTGAAACCATGAACCCCGGTCCATTTTTAATCATAAGAAACACCTTTCCAACAACTTTTACCACTTTTCCATTTTCTGCCATTATTAAATCCGCAAATACAAAAACACTTTTCATCTTGCATTCATCATAAAAAAACCCAAAATATCATTCATCATTGTTATCATCATCCTTGCACATTTATTCACCACCATTGCATATTTATTTCTTGTTTGCATTGCATAATTATCTTGATATCATTCATACACCTTGTGCTTGACAACCACAGGTGAGGTTGAGGACCAAAACATTTAACCTTTTTTGTAGGTAACCAAAAGAAGGATAGGAAGATAAATCTTTCACTACTGATTCCCCGAGAGTTCGATATTAAACCCTCGAGTCACCCTCGTGGGGAAAAACATCTTCCACTTACTACACACTCTGCACTTGGAGTCTCAACCTAACCCATTTACTTTTGACGCAGGTAACTACGCACCAAGACATCAACTGTTTTCTGGAGCCGTAGCTCGTCAAGGGCCATAAGACTGTTTTCTGGCGCCGTTGCCGGAAATCATAGCTGCGAAGGTTTATCCAAGGAGATGACAACAAAGTCAACATCACCAACTTGTGCTAACACCTAAGCTTGGGGAGGTTGCACCTACGTGAGCATCATCTTATCCATCTTTACCTTCAAAGCAAATTATTTGTTTTGTCATTGTCTTGCATTGTCTTGCATTTGTAATTCGGTTTGCATTTGCGAGACTCATTTTATTTTCAGTTTTGCATAAAAAATTAAAAAATACATAAAAACTTGCAATCATGGTTCTGGGAAACAAACAGGGAAGTTCTCCATTGAATTTTGTCTCTAATTTTAAACAATATCATGGAGAAACATTAAAAGATGCTTGGGTAAGAATTAATAGGATGCACTATGAAGATCCTACACCTTGTGAAGATGAAAAGCTTAATCTTTACTTTTACTATGGAATAGACCCTTGGTATCAAAATGCTTTAGATGGGGCTACAGGTGGAAGTTTTGTCTTGTCAACACCACCTTGTGCAGCCATGACACTTAGAAGAATTTTTGGTAGCTTTGTGGGTAGCAAGAAAAAGTTGGAGGACACCACGGTAGCACTTGCATTATCAAAATAAATTTGAAACTAAGTTAGAGAAGCTACCAAGTAAAGAAGATTTTGAACAACTAGTTCTTATTCTGAAAACATTATTCCAAAGATAAACAATGAATTGGTTAATGTTATGCATAACTGAGATTATGTGAGAAAGAATTTCTTGAAAAAGATGTTTACTTGAACAATATTGAGGAAAAGTTGGTTCGAGTTAGTGATTCATTAAGAAAGATTCATCATTTAAACATGTGAAAGAGGTTCCTGTAGCAACAAGTTTGGGTTAAAAAGGAAAAGAAAGTTGAGGAAGTTAAAATGCTTAGTGAAGTCAAGGATCCTTTGCTTGACTTAGAAAATTGTAGCTTGCATGAATTAATCTCTATCTTACAAAAGTTTGCAAGTGATCCTTCCATCAACACTAACCAAGCTGGCTTTGGTTCCTATATTGCTAATCATGTCTTGAAAGAGAAAATTGCTAGGTACAACCAAGAGGCCATGATACCACCTAAGCTTGGGGATATATGGATTCCCAAGGTACTAGTAACTATTGGAAAAGAGACACACCATGCCATACTTGATCTAGGATCTAGTGTCTCTGTTTTATCTAAAGAACTATATGAAGTACTTGAATTGAAAAATCTTGAAAAATGCTCTATTGAACTTGCACTTGCTGATGATTCCATTAAACATGCTTTAGGGAAAGTAAGTGATGTTATGGTAGAGTTACATATGACTTTTGTGCCTGTGGATTTTCTAATCATGGACATGGGGAATAAAACCTCTAGTCCTATTATTCTTGGAAGACCTTTTCTTCGTACTACAGGTGCTATCATTGATTCAAAGAAGGGAACGTGAAGTTTCAGTTTCCACACAAGAAGTGCATGGAACACTTCCCAAGGAAGAGGGAACATCAAAGTTCAAGCTCCCTCATGAGCTTCATCTTCAATAAACAACAAGTAAGAAGCCTAGCTATATGGCTATAAAGAAAGCGCTTTGCGGGAGGCAACCCGGTTATTTTTATGTGTGATTTTCTTTGTGTCCTCTTGCTGTAACAAGAGTTTGTTTTTAGTTTAGGTTCTGGAATTTTAATAAAGTGCCAAGTTTTACCATTTTGGTTTGAAAAGTTGCTTATAGCGTTCGGAGATTTTATTCCTGCACGAATCTGTGCACGGTATGATTTTTAATTCTTATTCTGTAACTCCGAATGAGCTCATATTTGAACTGTAGTTGCAACTTTTCATCCTCTGTATGCATGAATTTTTCGGAATTTTTGACAAAGTTTGGTAGGGTAGAAAAATACGTTTTGCTGCTGCTGTTTTTCTGGACAGATTCTGTCCCATTTTGTTTGATGCATGCTTTGAACTTTTAACTTGAATCTTTTTGATCCAATTGAGTTTATGAGTAGGCATACAACATTATATACTTTCTGGACATTCATATGAATTTTTGTTAAGGATTATATGCAGCAAGAAACCTATTTGTTTATCACTACTAATGCACCCCACAGAAAAGAAATGGGAGAAACGGTGTTTTGAAGTTTTTTCACAGGGATTGGAGGAGATGCACCAAGAGCTATCCAAGGATGGTGAAGACCATAAGCTTGGGGATGTGAAGACAACCCCACTGGACCTACACACTCTCGGTTTGCACACGTCTAACTTCTGTTTTTCGATCGAAACACTTTATCGCATAAACTTGGAGCGTCTTTTTGTTTGTTTTTGGTTTGATTTTATTTTGAGACCACCACACTATCATTTATATTGAAGAGCTACTGGAAATATGGGTTGAAATATGTTGGATGCTTTTATAAGATTGGGAAAAGGGATGTTTGAGTTGATTTTTAAATACATATAGTTGCATGATTCATGAGCTTGTTAATGAGTAATAATTTGCAAATGCTTTATCAAGAGCTATCACTTATTCATGTTTTGATGCTGAAGTTATTTTACTTGTTTAACATGGATTAGTTAGTTCTATGGACACTCATGCATGCATTAGATGGTCAACTTTCTCCCTCTTGCTAGCCCAAAATTCCAACAAGTAAAAACTTGTTTCCAACACCTTCAACCAAAGTTATTCCAGTGAGTCCACCATATCTACCTATTAGCTTTATGCTATTCCGAGTATGTTTATCATGATATTTGTGTTATCTATACCTCTGAATGAAAATGTTTATGTTATTGATTATGGAAAAAGTTGGTTATATAGCTCTCACGAACTTGATGCACACTTTATTTTTATTGCATAAATAAAACATGACCCATTGTGATTAAGATTATGATGTTAGTGGCTTGATAAATGTCGAGGTTGGGAGTTAGCCCATATGTGCTGTCACATGCAAAGCTTTCAACATGCTCCTTCATCTCATTTAGTTGATATCATGTACTTTTGTTTATGGATGCCTATCATGGTGAAATGAGGTGGAAATGAAGTAGTTTAAATGAGTTTGTATAAATGGTTAGAGAGACGCCTGGGCCGCTAATCTAAGCCATGCATCATTCATGGTGGAAATTTACTTACATGCTATGGTGAACCGTCTGTGACACACCTTATAATAAAAAGCTATTCCAATGGTAAATAAAAAGGGTGTTGAGGTTGTTCATCTTGTTTGTTTGTCTTGTCATTTTGATATGGGCTTGTTCCATATCCTGGGACAAGAGGTACCCCAGTTGACGCTCTTGATGATACTATTATTACTTACAATGATATAACTTGAACTTGCTTTGTTTCCAAGTTGAGTAACTCATGGTGTAGGTACTTGTATTCAAGGGGCATGAGACATCCAACCTTTACTTTGTCAAGCACACTACTCATATTTGCTTTCACATTAAACTTTAATCATTCAAGATGCTATGATAGGGGTAATGAGAGCTTGACACCAAGGATCCACATTGCAATCATTAACTTAAGTAGAAGAGTTTGGAAGTTAGATGAAACTTATGCATGCTTTACCTCTACTCACATATACATCTTTCCAAAGTGTCCACCTTTTATATTCAGATTTTCATCTACACTCTATGACCATGTAGGATGTTCTTACTTATCATTATGCATACATGTGGTCCATATTACTATCTTCTATGTTACACTTTGTGAACTATCATTGAACATCCTTGCATTGAATACTTGATATCACTTCATAAACTATTTGCATATTGCTTCCTTTGAAGAATGAATCATTTGACTCTATGTAGCAGTAACAATCATCTTTGATATCCATTGTTAGTGTTATATTGCAAAGTCCATGTTAGTTTTATCACCTTCATACTCGAGGACGAGTATTGGTTAAGCTTGGGGATGTTGATGCATGTAAAATGCATACATGAACTTTGCACTATATTACTTATTTCAATCATATTTGCATCATATAAGGGTTATACACTGTTATATAATGATTTTAGGAATAAATATGTATTTCCTATTTTTATGGAATTAACCTGCGCAGGCAGAAAACCCTATTTCTTTCCTTTTAAGTTTCAGGGACCCAAACGACGTCCAAATCACCTGCAAATTTACGAGCTTCAATATTTGGAAGGAAGAAGACTTGGGGGCGAAGGAAGCGAGCAAACGAAGGCCGGAGGCCCAAAAGAGGGTGGCCCACGCGGCCACTATACCTGGCCACGTGGGGCCCACTCTTTTGGCCCTCGTGGCTCCGCTGCCGTCGATCTTTTCTTCACCGACATCGTCTTGACCAAAAACGCCTATAAAAAAAGCCCCCCGTCATTCTCTGGAGAAGTCTTGATATTAGTAGTGAATTATGTTGAGTAATATTTAATGGTTTGATATTTAAGTTGTGGTGTTATTCTTCTAGTGGTGTCATGTGAACGTCGACTACATGACACTTCACCTTTATGGGCCTAGGGGAATGCATTATGTATTCGGTTGCCAATTGTGGGGTTGCCGGAGTGACAGAAACCTAAACCCCGTTGGTATATCGATGCATGAGGGATAGAGGATCTCAGAGTTTAAGGCTGTGGTTAGATTTATCTTAATTACTTTCTTGTATTTGCGGATGCTTGCAGGGGATATAATCACAAGTATGTATTAGTACTAGGAAGGGCGGTGCATTAGCATAGGTTCACCCACACAACACTTATCAAAACAATGAAGATTAATCAACTATATGAAGCGAAAACACTTGACGTAATTCCCGTGTGTCCTCAAGAACGTTTGGTCATCATAAGTAAACCTATCGGCTTGTCCTTTGTTGTAGAAAGGATTGGGCCACTCGCTGCAATTATTATTACCGCATTTTACTTACTTGTATTTTATTTATCTGCTATATCAAAAACCACTAAAAACTTGTCTGTGAGCATTTACAGTGAATCCTTCATCGAAACTGCTTGTCAACACCTTCTGCTCCTCGTTGGGTTCGACACTCTTATTTATCGAAAGTACTACGATACACCCCCTATACTTGTGGGTCATCAAGACTATTTTCTGGCGCCGTTGCCGGGGAGTGAAGCGCTATTGGTAAGTGGAATTGGTAAGAAAAACTCTTACTGTACGTGCTGTTTTTATTTCTGCCTGCTGCTATATTTCATTATGGAGAGGTCTTCTCTTGAATTCCTATTTGGGAAAACCACTACCACTGCTAAGGTAGTAGAGGAGGCGCCGCATGAGCAGGTAATTCCATTCAAAATACCTATGAAAATTGTTGAACGTGTTACGAATAACCGCTATGTAGGGGATGGAACTGTCCATCCTGGTGATCATTTATTATATCTACATGAATTATGCGAGTTATTTAAGTGTGCAGGTATTTCAATGGAAGAAGTTAAGAACAAACTATTCTCTCTATCGCTGTCAGGTAGAGCCGCACATTGGTATAAACTGTTGAAGAATGGGCGTTCTCTTGGATGGGAGGAAATTGTGCCTCTCTTTTACTCTAAATTCTATCCTCCAAGTGAGATTCACAAGGACCGAAACCTCATATATAATTTTTGGCCTTATGATGGAGAGAGTATTGCCCAAGCGTGGGGGAGATTGAAGTCATTAATGCTCAAATGCCCCATTCATGAGCTTACTGGTAATCTCGTTATTGATAACTTTTATGCAAGGCTCTCCTTTCATGTCGTTATTGGACACTACTTGTTCTGGATCATTCACTCGAAATAAAGAAGAGTTTAAATGTGACCTTCTTGATCGGATTCAGGAGAACATTGAAGGATGGGAGAACGACAAAGGTAGAAAGTCAGGTATAAAGTATGATTTTGAATGTGTTAAAACTTTTATGAATACTGGTGAATACCGTAATATTAGTACTACTTATGGCCTTGATTCTCAAATTGTTGCAAATTTTTATAAAGCCTTTGCCTCTTATTTCGGTATGCCAAAGGAGGGTTTTAAGAATTATCATGAACCTTATAAAGATAAAGTTGTTCCTCCTATGGCTAGAAGTGTTGAAGTTAATACTGTTCCAGTGCTATTCCTTATGAGCTTTACAGGAGATTATGCATGAAATTGGTCCTTGCGAACTTGAGGAAATTGATGTTGTTATTCAGCATGCTAATAGAGAAACTATCTCTCCAATTGGTATTGTTAGAGATGTGGAAGTTCTATGTGGTAAGACCAAATACCCTGCTGATTTTCTTGTACTTGGTTCGGCTGCTAGTGAGACTTGTCCTATTATTTTTGGTAGACCTTTTCTGAATACTTGTGGTGCTGTTATAGATTGTAAGAAAGAGATTTTTTTTACTAAATTTGCTGGTGAATCTTATGAATTCAATTTCTCTAAATTTGCTAAAGCACCTTATGAAACCGAATTGCCTAATAAGGATTTTGAAGTTGCTCAACTTGCCTCTATTGCTCTTGCTCCTAACAATGCTTTGCAGCAACATTTGGAGGATCATGAAAGTGAGGTCTTTATGGAAGAAAGGAATGAGCTTGACGAAATATTCCTTCGTCAACCTATACTCAAACACAATTTACCGGTGGAGGATTTGGGTACTATGATGCCACCAAAGAAGGATCATGTTTTTGATTTAAAGCCTCTACCTGATAATCTTAAATATGCCTATATTGATGACAAGAAACTATACCCTTTATTATTAGTTCTAAACTTTCAGGTAAAGAAGAGGAAAGATTATTGGAAGTGTTGAAGAAACATCGTGGAGCTATGGGCTACACTCTTGATGACTTGAAAGGGATTTCCCCTGCTATTTGTCAACATGCTATTAATATGGAACCTGATGGAAAGCCAGTTGTTGAGCATCAACGTCGTTTAATACCTAAGATGAATGAAGTGGTAAGAAATGAGGTATTAAAACTTCTTGAAGCTGGTATTATTTATCCTATTGCTGATAGTAGATGGGTGAGTCCTGTGCATTGTGTTCCTAAGAAAGGAGGAATTACTGTTGTGCCTAATGAAAATGATGAACTAATTCCCCAAAGAGTAGTAGTTAGTTATAGGATGTGCATTGATTTTAGAAAAGTTAACAAAGTAACTAAGAAATATCATTATCCTTTACCTTTTATTGATCAAATGCTAGAGAGATTGTCTAAGAAAACTCATTTTTGTTTCCTCGATGGTTATTCTGGGTTTTCTCAAATTGCTGTGAGAAAGCAAGATCAAGAGAAAACCACTTTTACTTGTCATTATGGAACTTATGCTTATGGACGTATGCCTTTTGGTTTGTGTAATGCTCCTGCCACTTTTCAAAGATGCATGTCCGCTATTTTTCATGGTTTTTGTGAGGAAATTGTGGAAGTCTTCATGGACGATTTCTCCGTCTATGGAACTTCTTTTGATAATTGCTTGCACAATCTTGATAAAGTTTTGTAGAGATGTGAAGAAACTAATCTGTTCTTAATTGGGAGAAATGCCACTTTATGGTCAATGAAGGAATTGTTCTTGGACATAAAATTTCTGAAAGAGGCATTGAAGTTGACCGAGCCAAAGTGGAGGCAATTGAGAAGATACCTTGTCCCAGAGATGTCAAAGGTATTCGTAATATTCTCGGTCATGCTGGGTTCTATAGAAGGTTTATTAAAGATTTTTCTAAGATTTCAAAGCCTCTTACCAATCTTCTTCAAAAAGATGTACCTTTTGTTTTGATGATGATTGTAAGGAAGCTTTTGAAACCTTGAAAAAGGCCTTAATTACTGCTCCTATAGTTGAACCACCTGATTGGAATTTGACTTTTGAAATTATGTGCGATGCTAGTGATTTTGTTGTGGGTGCTGTTCTTGGGCAGCGAATAGATAAGAAATTGAATGTTATTCACTATGCTAGTAAGACTCTTGATTCAGCTCAAAAGAATTATGCTACTACTGAAAAAGAGTTCTTAGCTGTAGTTTTTGCTTGCGATAAATTTTGACCGTATATTGTTGATTCGAAAGTCACTATTCATACCGATCATGCTGCTATTAGATACCTTATGGAAAAGAAAGTTGCTAAGCCTAGGCTTATTAGATGGGTACTTCTTTTGCAAGAGTTTGATTTGCATATTGTAGATAGAAAAGGTGTTGAAAACCCTGTTGCTGATAATTTGTCTAGATTGGAAAGCATTCCTTATGATCATATTCCCGTTAATGATAGTTTTTCCGAATGAACAGTTGGCTGCAATAAGGGTAAGTTCACGAGATAGTCCTTGGTATGCTGATTATGCTAACTTTATTGTTTCCAAGTACTTGCCTCCAACCTTTTCAGCTCAGCAAAGAAGGAAATTCTTTTATGACTTGAGGCATTATTTTTGGGATGACCCACACTTATATAAAGAAGGAGTGGATGGCATTATGCGAAGATGTGTTCCAGAATATGAACAACGGGAGATATTGAGAAAATGCCATGGTAGTGCTTATGGAGGACATCATGCTGGAGACAGAACTGCACAAAAAGTTCTACAATCAGGTTTTTATTGGCCTACCCTCTTTAAGGATGCAAGGAAGTTTATTTTATCTTGTGATGAATGCCAAAGAGTTGGTAATATCTCTAGACACAATGAAATGCCTATGAGTTATTCTCTTGTTATTGAACCATTTGATTGTTGGGGATTCGACTTCATGGGTACTTTCCCTCCTTCAGAAGGTAATACTCATATACTTGTAGCCGTTGATTATGTTACTACGTGGGTAGAAGCTATACCTACAAAAAGTGCTGATGGTGAGACCTTTTAAAAATGCTTCAAGATGTTATTTTTCCTAGGTTTGGTGTACCCAGATATCTTATGACTGATGGAGGTTCTCATTTCATTCATGGTGGTTTTAGAAAACCCTTGCTAAATATGGTGTTAATCATAGAATTGCTTCAGCCTATCATCCCCAAACTAGTGGGCAAGTAGAACTATCAAATAGAGAGATTAAATCTATCTTGCAAAAGACTGTTAATAAATCTAGAAAGCATTGGGCTAGTAAGTTGAATGACGCTCTTTGGGCTTATAGAACTGCTTATAAAAACCCTATGGGTATGTCTCCTTACAAAATGGTTTATGGTAAATCTTGTCACTTGCCTTTAGAATTAGAACACAAAGCTTATTGGGCAGTGAGAGAACTTAATAGAGACTTTAAACTAGCTGGTGAAAAAAGGTTGCTTCATTTGAGTTCTTTAGATGAATGGAGAAGTGAAGCTTATGAAAATGCTAGACTCTTTAAAGAGAAAGTTAAGAAATGGCATGATAGGAGAATTCTTAAAAGAGAGTTTAATGTTGTGAGAAAGTTCTATTGTATAGGTCTCGTCTCAGATTTTTTGCAGGAAAATTACTCTCAAAGTGGGAAGGCCTTTTATTATTGTGGAGGTGTATCGGTCAGGTGCAATAAAGATTGCTTCACTCAAAGATAACTCTACACAAGTGGTGAATGGTCAAAGACTCAAACATTATATTTCTAGAGATTCTTATAATGAAGATGTTGATACTATTCAAGTGGTGACTCTGGAAGTTTTCATTGAAAAGCAAATTCGGGGGACTGCAGAGTCTGTCTTCGAATAGGTAACAGTTTTGGTAAGAAAAAGTTCGCGTTTAACCTTCCAATAGATATTTTTATCGTTTTTATTAAATATGGAAAAATGAGAGACCAAACCAGATGGGAGACGGTGCCCGAGGGCACCTCACCACGTGGCGGCGCGGCCCACCCCTGGCCGCGCCACCGTATGGTGAGGGCGCCTCGGAGCCCATCTCCGACCAGGTTTCCTCCTGCACTTTCCTTTTGTTGTAAAACTTTTTGCTATATAATCCCCAGAACCCCCGAGGTCCGTATATCGCCTTTTCGTCGTGTTTTTGTTTCGAGCTTTTTCTGCCAGATTCCACCTTCAAGTTTTAGAAGCACCATGGTCTCCAATAACAACAACAAGGGCAAGGAGCCTTTCGAAGAAGATCCCCAAGACCCTATGCTGAAGGAGGAGATCGAGAGCGAAGATGAAGGAGAAGTGGAGGAAGATCCGCGTCAATACCCTCGCGCCACCATTGCAAGCATTGGAGTGGTGGCGAACCCTTTCAACCTCAAGAGAGGCGCGCGGATGAGCACCGGACGGAAGGTTCCACGTCGCTTCTTGGCTCCGAGGACATCTTCTCCAGGCATCAATAACCCCTTCCATACTCTTATCCATAAGCATCAAATTGAGAGGATCCCTGAGGCAGAATTGCCCAATAGCTGGAATATAGATCGTTCTAACAGTGCAGGGAAAAAGAGTTCTAAGTCGGATGAGAAGTGGGGAGGCAACTCAAAGAGCTGGGATTCACAGTCCGATAAGTTCATGAACCGTATCGAACACAACACGGAGCTGATCCGTATCCTCACCCACAAGATTGATGAGCTGAAGGAACTAGTTGATAAGCTTATTAAGGATTCACCACCACCGCCGAAGGAGTAATTCATCATCGGTATTGGCATCCCCTTGGCTTGTACCAAGCTTGGGGGAGTGCCGCGGTATCACACCATTATCTTTACCTTTTACCTTTCAATAGTCATATCGTGAGTAGGGAAGTTATCTTATAGGATGGTTTGCGGTGTGGAAGTATCTCTCTTTTAGTTGATTATCTATGTATCCCTTGGTGTGAGTTGCCGTTATGGAATATTAATGAGAAGTTTCATCATTTACTTTTTGCATACTTTATTTTAGTTTGCAATTTCTTTCATGTTGATAATCTTGTCATTAGTATTGGTACCACTTTGGGAGCATCAAGTATATCTTTTGGTTTTGGCAAACTTAGCATTGGTCAGTAGTTACAATACTTTGAGGCTTAAGTAGAGAGAGGGAAGTGCATGTTGGTAAATTATTCCATGATCTTTCTTTCTTGTTGCTTCATAAGCTTAGTATTCTCAAGTTAAAATTATTTGTGCTTCCAAGGAAGATTGCATGATTGTTCTTACTACATATATATTTGCTTGCATCCCTCAACTCTTATGCTTGCTACATAACCTTGCTAGCCAAAAACCTGTATTGAGAGGGAATGCTTTTCATACATCCAAACCTTGAGCCAAACCATTGCCATTTGTGTCCACCATAACTACCTATTATGTGGTATTTCCTGCCACTCCAAGTAAATACTTCATGTGCTACCTTTAATTATTCAAAAGCTATTACCTCTCATTTGTGTCACTGTCTATTAGCTCATGAGGAAGTATGTGGGTTGTTCTCTATTTAACTTGCCAGGCAGACTTTCACCAATGGACTAGTGGTATATACATCCGCTAATCCAATAACTTTGCAAAAAGAGCTGGCAAATGGGGTGCCCAGTCCCAATTAATTACAACTATAACTGTTAATTCTCTTCACATGTTTTGCCAATGATTTATCAAAAGCAAATTTCCAAAATGTTAAACTTTATCAAATAGACACTCCTCCATGGTATGTGATTGTTGGAAGGCACCCGAGGATTCGGTTAGCCATGGCTTGTGTAAGCAAAGGTTGGGAGGAGTGTCATACCAATTTGTAAATATGCATGTGTAAACAAAAGAGAAGAGGGATGATCTACCCTTGGGTAGAAATAACGTCCTTCATGGGAGCCGCTCTTGAAAGTCTGGTTGACAAGGGGGATAGAGTACCTACTGCCATTCGTTGACAACGACATACATAGCTTAAAACTTACTTTATGCTCTCTATATGATTTCAAAGCTTAAAAGCTCTAGCACATGATTTCATCCCTGCTTCTCTCTGCGAAGGGCCTATCTTTTACTTTCATGTTGAGTCAGTAAACCTATTCCTTTCTATCTCAAGCAAGCATTTGAGTTGTTGTGATTCAACCATCTATATGTTGACATTTTCAATCATGTCTTTTATGTTTCCTTGTGTAGCACAAAGCTTTTATCTGAATGAATATAACTTTGAAAGTTATCGATGACTGTAAAGGAGATTGTTATGATTGAGCATGTAAGTTCTGTAATATAAGCTCTAGTATAAAGACTCTGCTCACCCGTAAAAAAAAAAGACTCTGCTCAAAAGATAAGTACAATCTGTTAATTGTTCTCTGACCAAGAATAAAGTTTGCCATCACCAATTATGATTTTCTCTATGCACCTTATTGTGACTCCCTTTTACCTGTTTCGAGTTACGTTATATGAAGGGAAGTTGTTGTCTAGAATGACTTGTGTATTAATGAATGTGATGCTTCTTGTCCGTATTTTGTTTATCGACACTTCGCTCCATAAACCTGTGGACTTGTTTACCGAGCTCAGTTTTCGCTTGGGGACAAGTGAGGTCTAAGCTTGGGGGGAGTTGATACGTCCATTTTGCATCACTATTTTATATCATAATTTACTGTTATTCATTGATATATTTCATATTTAGAGATGATACATATGTTATTTCATCTATTTTGCATGTTTGGTGATTATTGGAGAATTGAACACCGGAGTCAGATTTCTGCTGGAAAAAGGGCCGACAAGATACTATATTTCTGAAGATCAATAATTCGAGGAAAACATCTAGAAGCTCCTATTTTATCAGATGCCGGAGGCAGCCAAAAGGGGAGGCCAAGGTGGGCCACCATGGGCCCTCACAATGTGGTGGCGCGGCCCACCTTGCCCCGCGCCGCCACGTGGTGAGGAGCCCCTAGCCCACCTCAGCCAAACCCCTTTCGCGTACATCATCTTCTAGAAACCCTAAGCCTAGGGGGTACGTCGAGGAAATATTCCGCCGCCTCCACGACGCGAAAAACACCAGAGAGAGAAAAGCTCTCCGGCAGGGAGAAAACAGACGGGGAAATTCCTTCCCGGAGGGGGGAAATCGCCGCCATCGTCACCGTCATCGAGCTGGACTTCATCGGGATCATCATCATCATCTCCACCACCAGCACCATCATCTCCGCCGCTCCACTCCGTTCCGCTATAACATCTAGGGTTGAATCTTGTCTAGTTCATAGGGGAAGCTTTCCCGGTGTTAATTACTCCTTGTGGTTGATGCTATTGAGTGAAACCGTTGAATTAAGGTTTATGTCCAGATTGTTATTCATCAATATATCACCTCTGATCATGTTCCATATGATGTCTTGTGAGTAGTTCGTTTAGTTCTTGAGGACATGGGAGAAGTCTTGATGTCAGTAGTGAATTATGTTGAGTAATATTTAATGGTTTGATATTTAAGTTGTGGTGTTATTCTTCTAGTGTTGTCATGTGAACGTCGACTACATGACCCTTCACCTTTATGGGCCTAGGGGAATGCATTATGTATTCGGTTGCCAATTGTGGGGTTGCCGGAGTGACAGAAACCTAAACCCCGTTGGTATCGATGCATGAGGGATAGCAGGATCTCAGAATTTAAGGCTGTGGTTAGATTTATCTTAATTACTTTCTTGTATTTGTGGATGCTTGCAGGGGGTATAATCACAAGTATGTATTAGTCCTAGGAAGGGCGGTGCATTAGCATAGGTTCACAGACAGAAACCTAAACCCCCGTTGGTATATCGATGCATGAGGGATACCAGGATCTCAGAGTTTAAGGCTGTGGTTAGATTTATCTTAATTACTTTCTTGTATTTGCGGATGCTTGCAGGGGTATAATCACAAGTATGTATTATTCCTAGGAAGGGCGGTGCATTAGCATAGGTTCACCCACACAACACTTATCAAAAAAATGAAGATTAATCAACTATATGAAGTGAAAGCACTTGACGTAATTCCCGTGTGTCCTCAAGAACGTTTGGTCATCATAAGTAAACCTACCGGCTTGTCCTTTGTTGTAGAAAGGATTGGGCCACTCGCTGCAATTATTATTACCGCATTTTACTTACTTGTATTTTATTTATCTGCTATATCAAAAACCCCTAAAAACTTGTCTGTGAGCATTTACAGTGAATCCTTCATCGAAACTGCTTGTCAACAACTTCTGCTCCTCGTTGGGTTCAACACTCTTATTTATCGAAAGTACTACGATACACCCCCTATACTTGTGGGTCATCAGTCCACCTCTGGACTATGGGTTTGTGGAAGTAACTTATGTATCTCTCCTCCCTTTGAGCTTCACTAATTAGTACCGTATGAGCTGCTGAACATGATTACGGTCATATATGTAATTCCTATGTGGTGGATCTTTTTATGAGTTAATATATGTTTGAGATTGCAATATTTGTTTCATTTATGAATATAGATGCATATGGTGTACCTCGTTCTTATCTACTTGTTATGATCAAGCATGTTTATGAGACCGTGTGTGGGGTGATGTGTGCATTAGTTGGAGTAACGGGGGTGGTGAGTGTGGTAAGTTGACAACTGTAATATCGCGATCCACTTGGGTGTTTTCTTACTTTGTTGCCTCGCTAGGGATAAACAAAAATACCATGCTACAAGGGTTGTGGGTGATTTGCCACTTCTCCGTGACTAGATCTAGCATGTTCTTATTTTAACTTCATGTCATGATACTTAAAGCTATACTCTGAGTTATCTTAATTACTAAGGTGTTATGATTTAGTTCGCATCTTGGTGGAGTATAAGTGAGATTAATAACCAAAAGATCTCTATGTTAGGACGTGATGCCCATATAATTAGTAACTTGTCATCAAACTTTGTGTTGCAATCTCATATGTCAACTCTATGTGTTCCATTGTCTGCCACTTTATTAAAAAGAGAGTGCATTTGTGAAACCATGAACCCCGGTGCATTTTTAATCATAAGAAACACCTTTCCAACAACTTTTACCACTTTTCCATTTTTTGCCATTATTAAATCTGAAAATACAAAAACACTTTTTCATCTTGCATTCATCATAAAAAACCCAAAAATATCATTCATCATGGTTATCATCATCCTTGCACATTTATTCACCACCATTGCATATTTATTTCTTGTTTGCATTGCATAATTATCTTGATATCATTCATACACCTTGTGCTTGACAACCACAGGTGAGGTTGAGGACCAAAACATTTAACCTTTTTTTGTAAGTAACCAAAAAGAAGGATAGGAAGATAAATCTTTCACTACTGATTCCCCGAGAGTTCGATATTAAACCCTCGAGTCACCCTCGTGGGGAAAATACGTCTTCCACTTACTACACACTCTGCACTTGGAGTCTCAACCTAACCCATTCACTTTTGACGCAGGTAACTACACACCAAGACATCAACTGTTTTCTGGAGCCGTAGCTCATCAAGGGCCATCACATTGTTATATCATTGTTTTTACATGTTTTAGATGATTTATGGGACTTTCATACAAAGTCCCTATTTTTGGTATTTAATTTCTGGGAGGCAGAAAACCTCCTTTTTCCTATTTTTAGTGTTTTAGGAGCTATAGGGACCCAAATGGGAAAAAGGAAAATTGCACAGCTGGTTTTCATCGGTAGAATAACAGAGGAAAGAAAATCGAAGGAAGAAGAGCCACGAGGCCCAAAGGAGGGAGGCCCGCGCGGCCAGATTCTTTGGCCACGTGGTGCCCACCAACTTGAGCCTCAGGCACTTCCTCGCTCGGAGCTTTTTAACAGCGTCTTCGTCTCACCCGAAAACCGACGCCCTAATTTTTCCAAGTCCATCCAAGGCCACGGCGGCAGCGAAACTCCTGATTCCCTCTGAGGGGGGATCAGATCCTGCTGCTCTGGAAATCCGGAGAAGGGGGAAATCATCGTCATCGTCATCACCTCTCCTCCTTGGCGTGGGAGGAGGCCTCTACATCATCACCATCACCAAGACCAGCACCATCTCCATCATCATCTCCGTGATCCACTCCGTTCCCCTCGTAGTTTGAGAGTTGCTATACCCTAGATACTTGTCTTGTGCTACTATTCATGTTTGTGATTGAGTACTTGTCATTATTTGGAGGTGAAGTTATATTTTCAGATTGTGTTGTACCACTTATGCCACTGAATATATCATGTTTGCACGTTGTGAGTAGTTCCCGTATGTTCCTGAGGGCATAGGATGAATTGGCAATGATTTATATATGACATGTGTTGGTATTTTGTCTAGTGTTTATCTTTTTATGTGATTCTATGATGGTGTTGTGCGAACGTCGACTGCACAACACTTCACCTATATGGGCTCATAGGAGAACACCGTAGTGTAATGAATTGAGGGAGACTTGGGGGACATGTAAACCTGAGACCGAGTCATGAAGTTATTATGAGGGTATTAGTATCGGGGACCTTAGAGTGTAATGCTATGGTGGGACTTTATGTCTTAATAATTCTTGTGCAGTCATTTACTTGGCCACATGATCCATCATAAGGGGTTTAGTTTATTTATTTAGCTATACCTAACAATGGCTCCGTCCAAAGAAGATTAAAACTTGACAAGATATTCAACGTGTTGTTTAATAAATCTCTATGCCTAGCAATATCCATGCCGCCCTCGGGAACGTTTTCCACATATAAGTTACACATCACTTGAGCTTGTCCTCTTGCCACATAGAGGATTGGGCTTTCTCTCTTTGAGAGCTTTTACTTGCTACATTTATTTCAGCATTTTTATTCTCTTGCAACTATACAACCAAAAATCCAAAAACACTTGCATCTTTTATTGTTTTATTTATCATTCTTGCTAACCAATACCTTCAGCTCCTCGTGGGTTCGACAACCTTTTCTAATCGAAAGGTACTACAATTGATCTCCTGCACTTGGGAGTCATCAAGATACTTTTCTGGCGCCGTTGCCGGGGAGCGTAGCGCTATTGGTAAGAAGTTTGGTAAGGAAACTTGAAAGCTGAATTTTATTTACTGTTTTATCTCATTGTTACTATGGCATTTATGAATCGTGCCTCGCTGCATCTTGCTTTATATGAAAGTGCTTATGCCACTACTCCTAAAGTGGTTGAAACTACTGTGTCTGAGGTACCTAAAGTGGGATTTAAAATTCCCATTGGTCATGTTAAAAGAGTTATGAAAAATCCATTTACAGGGATGGAACTAAGTCTGCACGTGAACACGTGGAGACAATTGAAGACATATGTGGTTTATTTAGGCTTCCTGGTATTTCTGAGGATCAGGTAAAAAGGAAGCTATTATATTTGTCTTTATCTGGTAATGCTCGTATTTGGTTCAGGTCTTTGGATGAAGAAGTCATATTGAATGGAGTATTTTGAGGAAGGTTTTCTTTCTTAATATTTTACTCCTAAAGAAGCTTATGAGAACCGCTGCTATATATTTAATTTCTGGCCACATCTGGGAGAGAGTATTACTCAAGCTTGGGGGAGGTTAAAGGAACTCCTTCGCAAGAATCCTTGTCATGATCTTACAAGGAAATTATATTGATAAACTTTTATGTGAGGCTACCAATGAAACAAAAGGAATTTCTGGATAATTCATCTGGTGGAAGTTTTACAAATAATACTGAAGAAGAAGCATGGAATTTATTGGAGACTATTGCTGAGAATACTTGTCATTGGGATCTTGATAAAGGTAATGAGCCCTATTTGGACTATGGATATTCATGTGTAGAGAACTTCTCTACTTCTATTTGTTTAAGAATCTGAGTGATAATTTTGGTCTTGATCCTTATGTTATAATTGAGATAGCTAAACTTTTGCTCATATTGGTGTTCCTAAAAGTGGGTTTGAAGTTTATGTTGAACCTGTTAAACAATCTATTGTTGTTCCTAAAGTTATTAAACAGGTAGAACCAGTGTCATCTGTGACAATTGAGGAGTATGTTGAACCACCTCCATATCCAAACCAAGTTAAGGAGAATTTACTTATTGCTGTTACTAACAAGAGTAAAAGAAGATGTTCTCAGCCTTATGAACAGGTGGAAGTCAACAGTCAAATTTCATTATCAAACAATGTTTATTTATGTGAAGATGCTACTAAAGTATTAAAGGCAATTCGGCCAAGGTTGGTAAGCCTGTTATATCATGCTCTATTGGGACTTCAAGTTATCATGGTTTGTGTGATATTGGAGCAAGTATTAGTGTCATTCCATATTCTCTTTATCTTGAAATCAAGCCTGATATTGATCCTATCATTATGGAAGAGACAGGTATGACAATTCAACTTGCTAATAAAGATTATATTATCCATTGGAATTGTTAGAGATGTTGAAGTATTGGTTGGCAAAATAAAATATCCTGCTGATTTTATTGTGCTTGGTTGTCCTCAAGATTCATTTTGTCCTATCATTTTTGGTAGACCTTTCTTACACACTGTTGGTGCTGAAATTAATTTGCTTAAAGAGAAAGTGTTTATTAAATGTGCTGGAGAAAAACTTGAATTCAACTTTTCTAAATTTGCTGATAAACATTCAGAAAGAGCCAATTTCTGAAGATGTAATTGAAACTCTTGCTCATATAGCTGTAGCTTCATCAGACGTGGTAGAACGTTATATGCTTAATCAAGATGAACCATTTAATGATGAAGAAAAAGATGTTTAGAACAAATATTATGGCAACAACCCCACAATTACAATTGCATATCCCACCTGATAATTTAGGAGTGCTACCACCACCTAAAGGGGATCCTAGTTTTGAATTAAAACCTTTGCCTAAAATCTTAAATATGCATACTTGGATGAGAAGAGCATATATCCTGTCATTATTAGTGCTAACCTTTCAGCTGAAGAAGAAAAATTACTTGATGTGCTTAAAGCTCACCGACCAGCCATTGGATACTCTCTTGATGATCTTAAAGGTATAAGCCCAGCTCTATGTATGCATAAAATTAATTTGGAGGAGGATGCAAAACCTGTTGTTGATTATCAACGCCGTCTCCATCCAAAAATGAAAGAAGTGGTAAGAAAGAGGTAATAAGACTTATTGAAGCTGGTATCATTTATCCCATAGCTGATAGTAAGTGGGTTAGTCCTGTTCATTGTGTTCCTAAAAAGGGTGGAATGACTGTTGTTCCAAATGATGAGGATGAACTTGTGGCTCAACGTACTGTTGTTGGTTATAGGATGTGTATTGATTTCAGGAAGTTAAATAAAGCAACTCGTAAAGATCATTACCCATTGCCATTTATTGATCAAATGTTAGAAAGGTTATCTAAACACTCTCACTTTTGCTATTTAGATGGTTATTCAGGTTTCTCACAAATTCCTGTCCATAAGGATGATCAAGAAAAGACCACTTTTACTTGCCCATATGGTACATTTGCTTATAGGAGAATGCCATTCGGTTTGTGCAATGCTCCTGCTACTTTTCAAAGATGCATGAATGCTATATTTGCTGATTATATTGAAAAGATAATGGAAGTTTTATGGATGATTTTTCTGTGTATGGTACTTCCTTCGATAATTGCTTGTTCAACCTTAACAAAGTTTTGCAGCGTTGTGAAGACCAACACTTAGTTCTTAATTGGGAGAAGTGTCACTTCATGGTTACTGAAGGTATTGTCTTGGGCATCGGATTTCTGGAAGAGGAATAGAAGTTGACCCAGCAAAGATAGAAGCTATTGAAAAGCTGCCATACCCAAGGGACATCAAAGGTATAAGAAGTTTTCTTGGGCATGCAGGTTTTTACCGTAGGTTTATTAAAGATTTCTCCAAAATATCAAAACCTCTAACCAATCTTTTGCAAAAGGATGTTCCTTTCTCTTTTAATGATGATTGTATTGAGTCCTTTAATATTTTGAAGAATGCTTTAATAAGTGCTCCTATTATTCAACCTCCTGATTGGAAATTGCCTTTTGAAATTATGTGTGATGCTAGTGATTATGCAGTTGGGGCTGTTTTGGGCCAACGTGTTGATAAGAAACTGAATGTTATTTATTATGCTAGTAGAACACTTGATGCTGCTCAAAGAATTATGCTACAACTGAAAAAGAATTTTTAGCAGTGCTATTTGCTTGTGAAATTTAGACCTTATATTACTGATTCAAAGTCACAATACATACTGATCATTCTGCTATTAAATATTTAATGAATAAGAAAGATGCTAAGCCTAGACTAATAAGATGGGTACTTTTATTGCAAGAATTTGATTTACACATTGTTGATAGGAAAGGGGAAGATAATCAAGTAGCTGATCATCTTTCTAGAATGGAAAATATACCTGATGATCCTATTCCTATTAATGATAGTTTTGTTAATGAACAACTTGCAAATATTAATGTTTCTAGTGCTAAAGTTGCATCTCCATGGTTTGCCAACTATGCAAATTTTATTGTTGGTAAAGTTTTACCTCCACACTTCACTTTTCAACAAAGAAAGAAATTCTTTTATGATCTTAGACATTATTTTTGGGATGATCCTTTCCTTTATAAGAAAAGTGTGGATGGTATTATTAGACGTTGTGTACCTGAGCATGAACAACAGGCTATTATAAGAGATTGTCATGACAGTCCCTATGGAGGGCATCATGCAGGAGATCGTACAGGTGCAAAGGTATTACAATCTGGTTTTTATTGGCCTACTTTATTTAAGGATTGTGCTGAATATGTTAAATCTTGTGATAAATGTCAAAGAGTAGGAAATATTGGTAGGAGAAATGAAATGCCTATGAATTATTCTTTACCACTTGAGCCATTTGATGTGTGGGGTTTTGACTTTATGGGACCTTTCCCAGCATCAAAGACAAAGCATACTCATATTTTGGTTGCAGTGGATTATGTTACAAAGTGGGTGGAAGCAATTCCAACCAAAAGTGCAGATCATGCCACAGCAATGACGATGCTCAGGACATCATTTTCCCCAGGTTTGGTGTTCCTAGGTTTTTAATTACTGATGGTGGTTCTCATTTCTTACATGGTATTCTTAGGAAAACATTGGCAAAATATGATGTTAACCATAGAATTGCATCTCCTTATCATCCCCAAACAAGTGGACAAGTTGAATTAAGTAATAGGGAAATTAAACTCATTTTGGAAAAGACAGTGAATAAGTCTAGGTCTGACTGGCCACTTAAAATTAATGATGCATTGTGGGCTTATAGAACTGCTTTTAAAAATCCTATGGGAATGTCTCCTTATAAAATGGTTTATGGAAAAGCTTGTCATTTACCTGTGAATTAGAACATAAAGCTAGATGGGCTATTAAACAATTGAACTTTGATTTTAAAACTGGGGAGAGAAGAGAATTCTTGATTTAAACCTACTAGATGAATGGAGAAATGAAGCTTATGAAAGTGCCAGAATGTTTAAAGAAAAGTTAAGATTTGGCATGACAAGAAAATTAAGAGAAAAGAATTCAAAGTAGGTGATCAAGTTTTATTATACAACTCTCGTTTCAAGTTTTCTGCAGGGAAGTTGCTTCAAAGTGGCAGGGACCATTAGTGATACAGGAGGTGTACCGTTCAGGAGCTATCCGTCTTCACGGTGATATGAAAGGTAAACCTCATGTAGTCAATGGACAACGCCTTAAACATTATATTGCAGGAAAGCTTCATCGGAAAGGTGGAGGAGTTGAATTTAAGACACCGGAGGAGGTAATTGAGAATTTTGCAGTTTCAGAAACCCAAAATCAATAATAGGTAACTTTTGTGTTGGAAAGTTTCTCGGAATTGCGTAAATTTTACGGAAGTCATTTTTTATGGAAATTAACGTGTGGGACAAGAAAATTGGAAGGAACGGAGACCCGAGGAAGGAAAGAGGGGGTCCCACGCGGCCAGATTCTTTGGCCGCGTGGGCCCACTCCTTTTGCCCCTCGGAGTCCCGTTTCGTCTCGTTTTCGTCTCCGACGCTTCGTCTTGACCTAAAAACCGTCAATATATACCCCTTCCGCCGATCTAATCTCGCACCGAGCGTTCTCGAGCGATCTTTGCTTTTGCTGTTTCTGTCTGTCAGGTTTTAGCCATGTCTAGCTCCGAATCCAACCATGGGGGAGAGCTCCCCAAGGGAGGTGTTGTGAACCACTACCTCAACTCCGTGATGGCACCGCCGAAGATTTCCTTCAAGGAGGGTGTGATGCTCGTGGAGGAGGTGAAGGCTCCCAAGACCACCGGCACGGTGGAGGAAAGGCTGGATGATCTGGAGGAGAAGACCTTCAGGTATGGCACTGTTGTTGAACGCAGCCTTGATGCTCATCACTTCATGAACCTGGAGCTGGAGAAGAAGGTTGAAGAGTACAAGGAGAGGCTCGAAGATCTGGAAGAAAGATACAAGGACGTCATCGAGAAGTTGGAGATCCAATGCTTTATGTGGGATGTAGAGAACCAGAACTGCGAGTATGAAGAACGCTTCAAGAAGATTGCAGAAGCTGCTACCCTCAGGTATAATAATCCACCTACATCTTTCCGTGATGGAAGGCCTTTCCCATGGAAGATGGCGGAATGGGAGGAGGAATATGAGAAAGAAGAGGCCAGCAAGGAGGCTCTAGCAAAACGTCAAGCTTGGGGGAGTTCAACCTAGTCTTTATCTTTACTAGTTTATCATATCTATCTAGTCATGGTGTGTTTTGCTTTTATCGTTTAGTTATCAATCTCTTTAGGCGTGTGTGAGCTCATGGAGCATTATCATGTATCCCTATCTTGTGGTTTATCAATGAATATTAAAGTATGGTGTCATCCATGATTCTCTTGTTTGGAGATTTATGGGTAACACTCATGCAAATGAGCGTGGCATATTTAGAGGTTTCAGTCACATCTTGCCTTGAATTTAATTAACTTGAGTGTGTTGGACAATTGTAGAATTATCTCATTATAAAATAAGTAAAGAGAATGAGTCAATATGACTTGAAAATTAATAGTTTAAGGTTGAGATATAGTCTTGTAGGATAAAAAGTTAGGAAGGGTTAATGAAAAGGATATGAAACACTCTTGTTAGAATCTAGTATCTTTTGAGCAAATTAATGAATCATGGATATTTCAATACTTATGCTCTTGGAAAGTGAATGAAAAGGAAGGCACCTGAAAATTCAGTTAGCCATGGAAAGTGTAAGATAAAGGTTGTATAGAGCATAGGAACTTGATTGAAATATCCATGACTAAAGTTTGCACTAGTTACTAGTGAAGCAAGTTGTAAACAATCTTATATCTATCTTTTCATTTGTCTTCTTTAAACTTGTTATCCAATGAGAGTTTATCTTGTCTTTAAATTTCAGCAAAGTATAAAATATTATAATGCTTGCCATAAGAGCAAAAGCATGTGAAAAAGAGTATGATTCAATTGTCCAACATACAATGGTTATTTGCTTCAAAAGTAAGGGGTGATTGCTAGAGCTTCTACTTATGTTGCCCTCATGTGTATGAGTTTTAGTTCATTAATCTTTCATTGCAATTGAATATGATGATGATACAATGCTCGTATTTATTTATCAACCATAAGTCCATTGATGCATGTAATGATCTATGTCCTTACTTACTCGAGGACGAGTAAAGGTTTAAGCTTGGGGGAGTTGATACGTGCATTTTATATCATCATTTATATAACTTATATTATCATATTAGAATGTTATTGCATTGTTATATCATTGTTTTTACATGTTTTAGATGATTTATGGGACTTTCATACAAAGTCCCTATTTTTGGTATTTAATTTCTGGGAGGCAGAAAACCTCCTTTTTCTTGTTTTTAATGTTTCAGGAGCTACAGGGACCCAAATGGAAAAAGGAAAATTGCACAGCTGTTTTTCATCGGGAGAAAATAGAGGAAGAAGATCGAAGGAGAGAGCCACGAGGCCCAAAAGAGGGGGCCCACGCGGCCAGATTCTTTGGCCGCGTGGGGCCCACCACTGAGCCTCGGGCACTTCCTCGCTCGGGGCTTTTTAACACGCCTTCGTCTCGCCCGAAAAGACGCCCTAATTTTCCCAAGTCCATCCGAGGCCGCGGCGGCGGCGAAACTCCTGATTCCCTCCGAGGGGGTCAGATCCTGCTGCTCCGGAGCTCCGGAGAAGGGGGAAATCATCGTCATCGTCATCACCTCTCCTCCTTGGCGTGGGAGGAGGCCTCTACATCATCACCATCACCAAGACCAGCACCATCTCCATCATCATCTCCGTGATCCACTCCGTTCCCCTCGTAGTTTGAGAGTTGCTATACCCTAGATACTTGTCTTGTGCTACTATTCATGTTTGTGATTGAGTACTTGTCATTATTTGGAGGTGAAGTTATATTTTCAGATTGTGTTGTACCACTTATGCCACTGAATATCATCATGTTTGCACGTTGTGAGTAGTTCCGTATGTTCCTGAGGGCATAGGATGAATTGGCAATGATTTATATATGACATGTGTTGGTATTTTGTCTAGTGTTTATCTTTTTATGTGATTCTATGATGGTGTTGTGCGAACGTCGACTGCACAACACTTCACCTATATGGGCTCATAGGAGAACACCGTAGTGTAATGAATTGAGGGAGACTTGGGGGACATGTAAACCTGAGACCGAGTCATGAAGTTACTTTATGGGGTATTAGTATCGGGGACCTTAGAGTGTAATGCTATGGTGGGACTTTATGTCTTAATAATTCTTGTGCAGTCATTTACTTGGCCACATGATCCATCATAAGGGGTTTAGTTTATTTTTTAGCTATACCTAACAATGGCTCCGTCCAAAGAAGATTAAAACTTGACAAGATATTCAACGTGTTGTTTAATAAATCTCTATGCCTAGCAATATCCATGCCGCCCTCGGGAACGTTTTCCACATATAAGTTACACATCACTTGAGCTTGTCCTCTTGCCACATAGAGGATTGGGCTTTCTCTCTTTGAGAGCTTTTACTTGCTACCATTTATTTTCAGCATTTTTATTCTCTTGCAACTATACAACCAAAAATCCAAAAACACTTGCATCTTTTATTGTTTTATTTATCATTCTTGCTAACCAATACCTTCAGCTCCTCGTGGGTTCGACAACCTTTTCTAATAGAAAGGTACTACAATTGATCTCCTGCACTTGGGAGTCATCAGGGTTGTGTTCGGATTGTTGTTGAAAGACTCCGGATTCCGCCTCGAAGGATTCCGATAGTGGAAGGTGAACCAAACCTTTATGGTGCGGTTCACCGGAGAATAGGGTGAGCCTTTGTGGCGTTGAAATTGACCTTTGTGGTGCCTCACACCTCTCCAATAAGACGTACTCCCTTAACAAGGAGGAACTCGGGAATATATCCTCGTCTCCGCCTGGCTCGGTTATTTCTATACCCGGGCTATTTACTTATGCACATTACTTTGTAATAGCCTTCGTGCATGAAGTACTCTATTGCTATCACCTTGTTGTTTGTCTTTCTTAGCATAAGTTGTTGGTGCACATAGGTGAGCCTAGTTTATTTAGGTTGTCGGCTTGTTAATTTAAACCCCTAGTTTTATTCCGCAATTATCAAGCATAAACCGGAAAGGTTTTTAAACCGCCTATTCACCCCCCTCTAGGCGACATCATTGTCCTTTCAGGCACCCTGCCGGAGAGGGGAATCATCACCGGAGGGCTCTACATCACCATGCTTGCCTCCGGAGTGATGCGTGAGTAGTTCATCCTTGGACTACAGGTTCATAGCAGTACCTAGATGGTTGTCTCTCCACTTTATGCTATCATGTTTAGATCTTGTGAGCTGCCTATCATGATCAAGATCATTTTATTGTAATGCTATATGTTGTGTTTGATAGGATTTGATGAATATGAATACGATGATCAATTGATTATCAATCTATTTTTATATGTTATTTATGATCTTGCATGCTTTCCGTTACTAGTAAATGCTTTGGCCAAGTAGATGCTTGTAACTCCAAGAGGGAGTATTTATACTAGATAGTGGGTTCATGCCTCCAATAATCTGGGCGAGTGACAACAACGTCTAAGGTTGTGAATGTACTGTTGCCACTAGGGATAACACAACAATGCTATGTCTACGGTCATATGTTTTGTTTACATTATGCACTTTACTTAATGCAGTTATCCGTTGCTTGCAACTTAATACCAACGGGGGATACAGATGTTAACCTGGCGGTGGATTATTAGTCATAGATGCAGTTGGATAACGGTCTATGTATTTTGTCGTAATGACCAAAATGAATGTCATAATAGTCATCTTGTCATATATATGCATTGTCATGCGCTCAATATTTTATCAATTGCCCAGCTGTAATTTGTTTACCCAGCATGTTATCTGTCTTTATGGAGAGATACCACTATTGAACTGTGGACACCGGTCCATTCTTTTACACTGATAAAACCACCAACTGCAATCATTGTTCTCTTTTACTCTCTGCAATTAAACACTGTTTTCCACACCATACGTTTAGCCCTTTGTTTTCAGCAAGCCGGGAAGATTGACAACCTTCCTGTTTCGATGGGATAAAGTAGTTTGATTGTGTTGCGTGCAGGTTCCACTTCAACAACACTTTTCCGAAGCCGTTGATAACCTTCAGAGGTGCTACTACTTCTCGTGGATTCGATAACCTTGGTTTCATACTGAAGGAAAACTTACTGCTGCACTGCTTCAAATGTTCCTCTTGGGGTCTCCCAAGGAACGTGTGTTTCACGTCATCAATCGCCAAGCTCGAACTCTACCAGAATCAACGTATCTTCATCTCATCAAAAGATCGGACACCTTTGCCCTATCAGAAAGCCACGCCGCCTCTTATCTCCTCACCATCGTCGAAGCGCCGTTGGGCAAAGCTCGGTGGGGGATGATGGCTGCATTGAGGCTTTCCTTCGGTGCAGTTCATGCAGTGGCACGGTTGTGGTGGATCTCAAGCGGGTGTCCCGACTTGACATGAGCATGGTCATGGCGTCGGTAGCGCAACGGTGGGGGTCTCCTCCTCTTAATGGGAATTCCAAGTGGTGTGGTTGACCAGGGCGGTGGTCCTGAGTGTCAGCTCTGACTTGTCGCGCCGGCTACCCGCTGGCGAATCAGACCCGCCCGTGGGGCTGTAGTCATTGGCGTGGAGGAGCAGTGAGAGGTCCGAGGATGCCAATGAAAGCTTATTTTGACCTTGGTCGCAACCGCCGCCGACGGCTAGGGGTGGACACAAAGCTTGAGGCTCGCCTCGGGCTCCCCTCGGGCTCGACAAGCCGGCTCGGTGAATCTCGCAAGACGGCTTGAAGGCTCAAGGCAATACAACAATCTGGCAGGAACTTTTCTGTAAAATGTAACAATTCATAATTGTAATCAACAATAGAACATGAATAGATCAAAAAATCAGTTGATTTCTGTGCCATAATTACATCAAGTAAGCACAGAAAGATTATTGTGCCATCATTACATCAAATAAGCACAATGGACATTATTTTACTTAAGTTTATAAGTTGTATAATAAGTTACAATAATCAAATACATAAAAAATACTCCTGGCTTAAAAAAGGTCATTGTGTTGATCCCTCTGAAGATGGTTTGGTAGAAGACGACATCGACGGCTTCTAAAACGTGTGGTTTGTGCTCCCAGTTCGTAGTCGGGCGGCCTTATGAGGATTGGGTACACGTTTTTGATCATGGACACCCCAATCATCAAGTTTGTTGGTGTTACGACAATTGTTGCTCGAAAATCCCCACAAATATTGTTCCCCTACAATACACTAGCATGGACTAGAGTTCTCGTTGTAGCCAAAAATGAGATAGTTGGTGGGGCATATATAGGGATATCCCTCTAACCCCTAAAATGTACTACAACTAAACAAATTATTAGACGCACTTGGTACCCATCATTTCGAGCTAGAATCATGTAATTCATTTGTTATTCCATGCTTAACTTGTTTGACTCGCATGGAAATTGACATGTCATTTCATTTGGAATTCCAGCAAATGCCTATTGTGTGTTATACCAATTCCTGTTGGTCAAATGAAATGAAATGAAATGATGGGTGCCAAACGAGGTTAAGGATTTTCCGAGATCCGGGATAATCCCGCACCAATTCACTAAAATACACTAGAATTAAACAAGACCTCAGAGAGCATTCTGACAAAAGGGGCATCATTTGAACTGTAGGAGATGGCGGATGCACCACTCCAACAACAATTGTCCCAACTTAGAAATCTTTTGCACACAATAGCTCCGATTTATGATGGACCCAAATGGAGATTTAACAAATTAGGAAAGTTCAATGTCAATTATATTCTACTGGATGGATAGATCTTTAAGTCAATTTTGAAGGACAACATTCACTTAAAATTAGAATCTGGTCTCATTATTATGACATAATTAATGCCATTGTAATCAATGATAAAGGGTAGATTCAACGCTAGAAGGTAGGGTCTTGGGAAGGATTATACGTGTCAAGACTTATCTCTGCAAAGTTTAATTAAGAACCTCTTGGCACAAGTGGTGAGTAACTGCACTATTACGCCAGGCCTACCCTTCACTGTAATCAATGATAACATAAAAATTAATATGCCGGTGGATTTCTCCGGTAGGTTTTGTCTTGCCAACTAATCTATGCTCTACTTTGTTTTTAGAAATCCGCACTAGGTCAACCCATTTCCCTCTGTATTATTGTAAAAAACTTATCTTAGGGGGCTAATGTGCATATAGTGGAGATTCTTGCCTTCTATTGAAACAAGCTTTTGCTCCGCTTTATAAATAAAGAAACATGCCAAGCAAGTCCATACACAATTACAAACATAATGATGGTACTAGAAACCGCTCGCTTGGGCAGCAACACAAGTAAGCCCATGTAATAATGGACCAAGCATGGATGAGAGGGACAAGCTATGGAGCATGTATGTGGATGGAGATGATAGCAGGAGTGGAAACATCGGAGATGATGCCACCAATGGGGACTACTGCAACTTGAAGCCACCATAAGGAAACTTGAAGGCTTTGACGAAATACACAAGTCTACACTTCATATTTTCGTCCATAGTCTCATATGGTGCTGCGTCACCTTTATTGATGGGCTAGAGCCCATGTAATTTCGGAATAGAAGTTTTTTAGTGCATTTTTAGAGTCCGTATTAGGGAAGGAAAGTCCATCTAGGGTAGGATTCAGCCAACTCTCAAGGCTGGCCGAAAACCCCCTCCTTTCCTCCTTATATACCTCGTCTAGGGTTTTGTTTAGACTCGGATTTTGTTTAGCTAAAATACCGCCTAGCATATAGCTGCATCTTCGTGTACTCGATTTGTGTCCAACGACCAGATTAAGACCGCTTACGGAATCCCACCTTTCCAATAAAGTTCATCTGATATCCGCAATTCTTGATTGCAATATTGGTTCTTACTTGTTCCTCGATCGCAGGTAGACCTATTGGCCAGGCTTACGGAATCCCACCTTTCCAATAAAGTTCATCTCACATCCGCAATTCTTGATTGCAATATTGGTTCTTACTTGTTCCTTGATCGCAGGTAGACCTATTGGCCAGGCTTACGGAATCCCACCTTTCCAATAAAGTTCATCTGATATCCATAATTCTTGATTGCAATATTGGTTCTTACTTGTTCCTTGATCGCAGGTAGAACTAGACCTATTGGTCAGGCTGATCGTGCATCTGCGGGATTGGTAACCTCAGTATATTGGTTTAGCGATTGCATTGGCGCTGCGTACGTGTGCGTAGTAGTCGGATCGCCAAGGTCGAACTCCACCAGAATAAACGTATCTTCATCTCATCGAAAGATCGGAAACCTTTGCCCTATCAGAAAGCCACGCCGCCTCTTATCTCCTCACCGCCGTCGAGCGCCGTTGGGCAAAGCTCGGTGGGGGATGATGGCCGCAGTGAGGCTTTCCTTCGGTGCAGTTCATGCAAGGGAACGGCTGTGGTGGATCTCAAGTGGGTGTCCCGGCTTGACATGTGCATGGTCATGGCGTCGGTAGCGCAACTATGGAGTCTCCTCCTCTTAATGGGAATTTCAAGTGGTGTGGCTTGACCAGGGCGGTGTCCTGAGTGCCGGCTCAGGCTTGTCGCAGCGGCTACCCGCTGGCGAATCAGACCCGCCCGTGGAGCAGTAGTCAATGGCGTGGAGGAGCAGTGAGAGGTGTGAGGATGCCAACGAAAGCTTATTTCAACCTTGTTCGCAACTGCCGCCGACGGCTAGAGGTGGACACAAAGCTTGAGGCTCGCCTCGGGCTCGACAAGCCGGCTCTGTAAAGCTCGCAAGATAATGCTTGAAGGCTCAATGCAATACAACAATTTGGCCGGAACTTTGCTATAAAATGTAACAATTCATAATTATAATCAACAATAGAGATGAATATATCAATAATTCAGTTATTTTTTGTGCCATAATTACGTCAAGTAAGCACAGAAAGATTATTGTGCCATCATTACATCAAATAAGGACAATGGACATTATTTTGCTTAAGTTTATAAGTTGTATAATAAGTTACAATGATCAAATACATAAAAAATACTCCCGGCTTAAAAAAAGGTCATTGTGTTGATCCTTCTGAAGATGGTTTGGTAGAAGACGACAACGACGGCTTCTAGAACGTGTGGTTTGTGCTCCCGTCTCGTCGTTGGGCAGCCTTATGAGGACTGGGTACACATTTTCGATCATAGACACCCCAATCATCAAGTTTGTTGGTGTTACGGCAGTTGTTGCCAGAAAATCCCCTCAAATATTGTCCCCTACAATACTCTAGCATGGACTAGAGTTCTCGTTGTAGCAAAAAATGAGATAGTTGGTGGGGGGGGTATATAGGGATACCTCTAATCCCCTAAAATGTACTTGAACTAAACAAACTAGTAGACGCGCTTGGTACCCATCATTTCGAGCTAGAATCATGTAATTCATTTGTTATTCCATGCTTAACCTGTTTGGCTGGCATGGAAATTGACATGTCATTTCATTTGGAATTCCAGCAAATGCCTATTGTGTGTTATACCAATTTTTGTTGGTCAAATGAAACGAAATGATGCCATCATTTTATCTTTGTCAAATGAAATGAAATGATGGGTGCCAAACGAGGTTAACGATTTTCCGGATCCGGGATAATCCCGCTCCAATCCACTAAAATACACTAGAATTAAACAAGACCTCAAAGAGCATTATAACAAAAAGGGCATCATTTGAACTGTAGGAGATGGCGGATGCACCACTCCAACAACAATTGACTGAACTTAGAAATCTTTTGCACACAATGGCTCCGATTTATGATGGACCCAAATGAAGAATTAACAAATTAGGAAACTTCAATGTCAATTATATTCTACTAGGATGGATAGATCTTTAAGTCAATTTTGAAGGACAAGATTCCACCTAAAATTAGAAGGCAAGATGGAAAACTCTAAACCGTGCTTGTTTTGAGGAGGTTAATTTGTTTGCCGGTGGTGCTTATGTGTTACTAGGAAAAATGCCCGCGCGTTGCTACGGAGAGAAAATGAACTGCTATCGAAAAATGTTGGCACAACTTAAATTCTGACACAAAATTGACCAACATATGCAGAAGGAAAAATCAATCTATTTAAATAAAATGTCGGTACAACCTAAATTTTTCCCCTACATCGATCAACCAACATAACCCTAGCCTCACTTCGCTCTTCCGTCTTTAGTCCTAAAATTTTTCTAGCGAATATGTACGGATATTGTTATGGTTAGTTTTTTGTTGAATATTTTTTGGTCATAGAGAAATTTAGTAATGGAAAATATTATTTTTTTGTTCATCTCCTTGCCATACCGCAGCTAAATTTTTTCCTTAAACATTATCTCAAGCATATGGCAATCGGCTTCAAGAGTTCAAGAGGTAGAAGTATGAGGGATGATTGGAACATGGGACATGGCCGAGTAGTGGGGCATGCCGAAAAGGTTGATTTTGTTGCTCTGGATGGAGTACCACAGCTGGAGTAGCGCAGTTGGAGATCCAAGGCGCAATCAAATGCTAATGCCTGTGAGCACGTGCATGGCTGGAATCTGTCCGTGGCTCGGACCTCGATCTTTCCTTTGCAGCATCTAAAGAGTATAATCATGGGGGAGTAGGAGGCTTCACAGCAATTTGGATTCTGGGCCGTCCATCTACGTTTAGATTACATCCTGGCCGTCCATCTGGGCGTGGTGGCAGTGGCCGTTATTCCGACGGTACTTCTCTGGGCATTCTGGTCATTGCGCCAGCCCCCAAACCCTTGCACACCTCTCCTCGCCCTATACTCTCCCGTGCCTCTCCTCCTCCAATCCTCTTCTCTCATGGCCGCCGCCGCCCACCACCGTCCTTGTCTCCCCCAAGCTCCTCCAGCTCCACTCCCCTTCTCCTCCCCCCATCTCCTGGTCTCTCCATGGCTCGAGGGAGAGGCGAAGGGCAGCAGGGCTGGCGCAGGCGGAGCTTGGCATGGGGGAGCAGGCGGGGAAGATGAGGAACGACGAGCAGTTTGGCCTCCACGCCACCTACACCCTCCTCCGCCTCGTCATCGAGCTTGTGTGACCGATGCAGTCCACACCTTCTCCTACCGCGGCACGGCAGCGTCGTCATCTTCCTTGCCTGAAATCACGGCTGCAGAGACAGATGAGGAAGAGAGGGACAGAGGAGACTCCGAGGAGATGCGAGCATGATTTGGTGGCGGAGGCCTTTCACGGCCAGCAGCAACTCGATTGGAGGATCCAGGTATCTCTCACTCTAGGTATCTCTCTCTCTCTATCTCTCTCTGTTGTCTGTCGTTGGTTGCTGCAAGATTTGATCCCGGAGATGTCAGCTTCCTCTCGATTGGGCTTCTTCCCGTCCCTTATTGATCTTGCTCGGATTTGATATGCCCATGTTCTTCCGCTTTATGCATCTCAGATCTGACGTTTTGGTCTGCAATTTTCTCTCTATTTCTGCAGCTCAGAGGACGCTAGAAACCAACGAGAAACATTTGTGTGAGAAGCCCACTTGGCCTCGCCATGGAAAATGGTGTGCCCTTCTTCCCACCCCACATTATTTTCACAGCAGATAAATTCTTTTTATGTTCAGGTGCATCCAGTTTCTCCCTCTGATATTTCGATTACAGTGTATTCTCGAGGAAGAAGATGAAGTTGCATGGAAGATTGGGTCCAACCATTGCTGTTCGTACAGGTGCTCGATTGGAACTTTATGTTTGGAAATATGAACTGTAGTCTAAGTTGGGAATGTTTCTTATTATGCAAAGAAAATTATCGTTTGCTGATGTATCCTACAATGTTTCGTTGTTTGTGCATCCCAGATTCATAATTTGTACTAAGAATGGCTTTTCTGATGCAGTTCCGGACATGGACCTCATCTGCATCAATGTTGATTCCTTGACTGATATGACCATGAGGTTAGCAATCAGCTAGATTTAGTTTGTATACGCACATTCAACCTTTCTCTGGGTTATGGTCACCTGTGGGGTGTTTTCTCTGGGTACTTCACACTGGCAAATATTAGTAGTTTGTTAGAATTCAATGCTCCGTGAAAACTAGAATTAATCGCCAACTTAAGTCATCTTGCGTCACTGAATTCATTAGAAATTGTGCAACTGTAGACCTTTATTAGTTGTGATCAAACTTTGTAGATCTATAGATCAATATTTAGTAGAAGTAGCTGGTCATACCAAAATCCAGTATTTCAGTTTCAGTTAAAGGTTGAATCTTGATGGTATGGAAATTAAGGGAGTACTTCTTGCTAATTTGTGCTAGATTCAGTGTCCACGTCTCTCAATGGAATTCAATTGTTGTTTATTATATATGCAAGTTGATTTCAATATGGTATAATGGTTATTGCAAGATGTGTTCTGCATACTCCAATAATTCCTTTCATGATTCCTATACCGTGTACCAAAACAGTCCTGAAAAATAATTGAAGGTGTGTTTTTCTATTATGATTGTGGGTTACTGCCTGGTGGACCTCTGTTTTGTTTTGCATTGTTGCCATTTTCCTGCTTATGGTCTTTCATTTAAGCTTTAATTTCAAGTGCCATATGCTCCACCTTTATATGAGTTTGTTGTTTCGCGCTGCTGTGACCTACTTGGTTGGATCCATAGCTTTGCGGTTGTGATGGTTTCAGATTAATTATTTCTAATTCACTGGAGAAGAACGGTGATGCACAACCTTGGTGGTCTGTTGTGCTGATTTACATGTTATTTCTTCCATGATGGCTCAAATATGCCCACCGTTTTGGCGACTGTTTGTTTCTTCTAGATCTATTTGCTTGGTTTCGGATGGTCAATATCTCTACCTCGGTTGGCTAATTTACCTGCTTTTTATTGTTCCTTCTAAGATAGTTTATTTATATATATTGACAGGTTGGAGATATAGAGCTATCAGCCTTGCCGTTGTTGTATCTGTCACTACCATCAGTGATGATGCCCAGCTGAGGGTAACCTGTAACATCCCAAAATTATTATCAGGATTATATTCCAAAAATGAGAGCCAACAAAAACTTTTGTTGTTTATTGTATGTTAATTGCTTTTGTTACTTGAGATGTTGTTCTTGCTGTTTGTGTGAGTGTTTGCTCTAGTAAACACTAATAAGAAATAAAGAAACCAAAATCCAAATTAAAAGCAAGAAAATAAAAATAGCAAGTTATCACTTTAAAAATCTCAAAGTGACAAATTCAATTATTTTCAAACCAAAGTCAGTGGAGATGTAATGTCAACACTCCCCATTTTGTTCCTACCACTTTCCCCTCTCAAATATTATTTTTGAACTAGTTTTGAAATTCTAAAATAAAAACAATTGAAATAAATTCAAATAACATAAACAAAGTACTATAAAAGAAAATGTTTCAAAACATTTTATTATTTTATGCCAATTTTTGTGGAGCTTCTGTACATTATGGGAAGGCCCCACAATTTTTTGCAAATTTTTCTAAAATGTTTAAATGCCCTAATTAAATCCTTGAAAACCTTCTGGTTTTAACAGAAGGACTAAAACAGAAATAAAAAAGAAGCAGAGAGGAGGCAGGGGGTTTTCTGCGAAAATGTCGTCCCCTACCTCTCTCCCTCGCCCCGACGTGCCGCCGTGTCGCCTCCACCGTCGTCGCCGTTTCCGAGCCGCCCAGGTCCCCCCTGCGCGCGCGCCCGGAGCCTCTGCTGTCTCTGCACCGCAGGGAAGAAAACGGGCACCTCTCCCATCGCCTTAACGCCGATGTTCCCCGACGACCGCCGCGGATGCATTGGACGGCGCCGAGCTAATTGGCCCCCGTCTCTGCTTCCCGACACGCACCACTCCTCTAGATGATTCTAGAACCTCGCCGGACCCCGTTAAGCCCCACGCCGCCACGAGCCTCTGCACCCTCGCCGGGTAATCGCAGAAATGGTCGCCGTGGACGCGCAATGGCCGCCGCCGTAGACCCCGACCATCGTGGACCGCCCCGAGCCTATAAAAGCACCCTGAGACCTCACTGGAACACCACACCTCCCCCTCGAGTTTTCCCTCGCCTCAATTTCGTCTGTGCACCGCCGGAGGGCAGTGCACTGCCGCACCCGACGCCGCCGTTGAGGTCGAGCACCACCACAACGCCACACCCTCCCATTCTTCCCTCTGACCCCTCTACGCTGTTGCCCAAGCTCACCGCACTCACCCAGGCTTCTTTTCCCTCTTTTTAGCGCACGGACGCGACCCCGAAGCTCCGCCGAAGTTGCTGCCCGACGCCGACGAAGAGCGCGACATCGCCGCCGTCGACAGAGACTTCCCCAGCAACGGCCGCTCGCACCATCGTCTTCCCCGAGCCGCCGCCGTCGATTCACGTCATCGCCGCTTCCTCCCGAGCCCCTAGGTGAGAGATCCGTCCACCTCGCCGTCGCCGGCGCGGCAGCGCCGCTCGTTTTAGGTCGTCGCCGATGGCGACCTCCGTGAGCCGTTGGATCGAAGATCTACGGCCACGTACCGCTTCGTGTTAAGTTAGACTGCCATGTGGGTCCCACTGTCATAATTTTAATCTTTTCCCTCGCGCGCGTACCGTTTCGCTGAGTCACTGACGGGTAGGACCCACCCGTCAGGGATTTCAACATTATCCACAACAGTGGATTTTTCTAATTTAAATTCTCTGAAATTCTCAGTACTGATGTCAACTTTAAAATTAAATATCTCGAGATTTATGAATCCAAATAAATCAAACTCAAATGTTCTGGAAAGCTTATGAAATTGTTTAACCAACACAATTGGTCTCATGTCATTTAATTAAATAATTAAAAAGTATTATTGAAAATTCCACAGAAGGTTTAAAATCTAAACTTGTTTGTTTTTGTTACTCTGTTAGTCCAAATAATTCCAAACCATTTTTCTAGCTTAGTACTGCCTTGTGTTAACTCCCCTAATTTTGGTAGAATTAATTAAGCAGTATTATTTGCTGACTTTAAAATAAACCCTTCTGGACTAAGACAGACAAATATGTTTATTTCTTGATCCAAATGAGTTAGGACCAATTTTTTTAGCTCACATATATCCATGTTCAGTTACCCCTAAAAGGGTTTAATTTTTGGAACAATATAATTTAAATGGTAGCTAAAACTTGATTTTTAAGCTACTGGATTCAATCCAATGTGTAGGGAGTTTGGTAACTCCAAATGATCCAATTCAAATTGGGTTGTATTCTACACATCAGTAGCTTTCTATATAAATTTAGTTTGTATTTTTGTGACCAACAGAACTCAAGTTGTGGAATTAAACATGAATAACTAGTTTCTGCCATAATTTGGACTTAATTAAATAATGTTTAATTCAATTTATTTGAAAACCAAATTGTGTGGTTTGATGTGTGCAGTAGCCAATTGTGATGTTAATGATGGTTATGTTGAGGTGATTGCTTGTATAGCTTAGTGATTGTTTGTATTGTTTGTTTGTTTGTTAATTAGACGAGAACGTTGTCGGATATATCGAGGAAGGAGAGTTTGCTGAATTTGAAGAACAAGAGCAAGATCACTTTGCCAAGCAAGGCAAGCTATTCTCTGAGCTTGCACTACCAACATATGCATCTACTTTCATAATATGTTTACTCTCAAAGCAAGATTTACAAAACCCATTTCAAAAATATATGGATATTATTTTGCCACCCTATGTAGTAGTTTATATAAAACTTTAGGATGGGAAAACAATGTTGTTTATTCAAAACTCCTTTGAAATGTTTTGTGAGTTTATGGAACGCCGAGATGTCGGTGCTGTGTTGGAAAGGTGGAAAAATGGTGATGTTTGTGAAAAATGCACAGTGTCCTAGTACTATGGAAACCAATCCTACCCTGTGCGACCACATTTACCACATATGGGAAAAGGCGTAGTCACGTAGTTTGCTCTTATTAGTATGGGATACCTCATCGACGGAGATGACTCCGTTATGCATGAGGGGATGGTCCGAGGATCTACCCCCTGACCCGGGTCCTCACACAAGTTGGTGGGGAGGATAGAAGGTTCCACCATAAACCGCCGGACAAAACTATGAGTCCTCACACTTAGGGTTTCTGACGGGAAACCGGACTGGGTGTCGATGGAAAGTGTCATATGGGAAGGATCCTATACTAGCATGAGCAAATAAGAGGCTATGGCCGGCGGCTTACTTCGCATACACCTGGTATGGCGAGACGTGGCAGACACGATGAGTTGCCGGATGGATGTGGGTTAAAAGCGTGCTACCTCTGCAGAGTGTTTAAAACTATTCGAATAGCCGAGTCCTCGGATATGGACAATTGGGAGACTGTCCTAAGACCTTGTGCAAGTTTTAAAAGAAAAAGGCTTTAAGTTTTTAAAAGAAAAATGGAGTAGAGATTGTTTCCTACACCTATACCAACGGATCGGTATGAGGTGGTGGGATGAAAGTGGACCATGACGGGCTATGGTCGGGAAAAAGGAGAAGTTTTGGAAAAAACAGATGAAAACGGTGACTTCTTTAAAGATAGTTATAAAACTCTTCTTACCTTTTTCAATAAAGATATAGAGATGTTTTAAATAAGAAAAGTTGTCAACTAAAATAAAACTGGTGCATACTCATGTTGGGATAGTTTGCGAGTACATTCAAATGTACTCACATTGGTTTCGTCCCTGGCTATTGTCCTAGCCAGACTACGAGGAGGAACACTACGCAGAGCAGGAATATGGCGACTTCTACGCCAACTAAGGATCTCCACAAGTCAGCTGCCTGTCGGGTCGTCGTCGTTAGAATATGATGTCGATTACGCCGTAGCTTCCGCTGATATATATTTGGTTTGGCCCATGAAGGCACCTATGTAAGAACTTGGTCTAAATGACCATTTATGTAAGACTTTCTATTCGGTACTGTAATGGATGTAAACTTTGGTATCCAATTCGGATTATGTGCAACGACAGACTGATCACGGGATCGTTGTGTTAAGCATAATCGGGTATTTCGGACAGCTAGTCTGGGGTCCCCACATAACCAACAGAGGAGTGGGCTCATGGTTCTAAATTTTATGATCAGTTAAGATGCTCGGCAATATATGAAGTTCAGTTTCTTTTTGTGCCAAAAACAAACCCCGAACTGTGTTTCTCTATCAATGTTAAATAATGGGGTAACTAACAGCATGTGATCCTTCTAATCTCATTATCATGTAGTAAGCTTGCTACAATTCCAAACTATCATGATCCAAACGGAAAGATAAAACTAGGAATTACGCCTTTTCTGTAACTTTTAGTGATTCCAGCGTTGTGTATTACTTTTGGTGCATTTTGAGTTAATATTGCGAGTTGGCAATCTCCAGTATATGATTTATCTTTAGCATGAAAGATTGCATCTTTACTCGGTATGGCCTGGTCTCGCCTTATGTTGGGTCTGGTTATGCGAGTATGAGAGCGTAAATAGTGTTGGCCACAGCTGCTGTTTTACCTCCTTTCTAGGAAACATTATGATATGGAGGAGTCCTTATCGTCTTTGCTTTCCGTCGTGTCTTCCATGTTTGTGGTCTAATAAAGTTTCTTTTTTTTTAAACAGGACAAGGATTCTTCCCTTTGTTGAGGTCTGGTACTAGGACAGACAAAGTGGGAGACCTGCAGCTGCATGGCTGCTACATCCGCCATCGGAAAGTAGGTATTCCTTTCTTTACATAATTGGTTGACGAAGTTCTCCGGTGGGTTGTTGAGTTGGGGTGGTTGTGTTATATGGCTGTTAGTGGTGTACTGGATTCGTCGGTGAGAAATGCGAGTACTGGTAGCTTTGACTTTTCCACTACTTACATTACCGTCTGCTCCTTCTTTCTTATGATCATGTATATTACATTCATATTTGGGAAATTGAGTACCAAAGAAAACTTGAACGGTCATGAGAAAATGGCAAGCTACCTTTTCTGTAAAGGATGTCCTTTTCGAAAAAACAAACTTCTCTATGATTATCTGTTATGCACCAGGCATTTTCACTAGACTTGTGCCACTTCTCATATAGATTATTGTTTCGTTTTTTTAGAGTACATCTGTCCTGAACAGTGACCTAACAAAAATTCAGCTTTAGGTGTGCATTTAGTTTTAGTCCGAGCGCTTGGTCTCATGCCCACCGACTAACTGGCAAGAAGGAGCTGCCTCTACGGTGGCCGGGAGCTCGGCTGCTTTCTCATCCGCCTCAGCTCTCAACCTTCCAGTTCTTAAGGCGTCGTCATTGTTTGTATTCTAACTCTCATGTCTGCCTCTTTGACCCTTGCTTGATTGCCTGACATTTTTCAGAAAACGTTTCAGTGATGCTTGCCTTAGTAGGAGCACCGGACTATGAATTTGCATGGTAGAATTATTAGGATCCAATTAGGTCTGGTCTAGAAGTACTAATTTACTCCGTTCTTAATTTTCATTGGTCTATGGATTTGCATGCAGGGGCAGCTGCAAGCTGCCATCTTTTTCTTGCGCTCTTTGATCTGTGCATTTTGTATGCAGGTTTGATTCTATTTTCATGCTCATTCTGACCTCGCCAAAATGACCACAGAGATTTAAGGTCATGTGTTTCAATCACAATCTAATGAGCTTATGTGCTTAATTGTTTCCGATTACTAACAACCCAACTATACAAAAATTGAGCATGTACATTTGTTCCTGCATTTATTTCAGTTTGTTTCGAATCACGAATAACTTGGGCACATCAAGTATTTAAAATGGTTAGTCCAACTTCAAATACACCTGATGCTTTGATTTGCTTTTTTAAATTTTCTGCTAGCTATGGTTGTCGCTGCTCGATGGCTGGGCGACAGCGATCCGACGTTTGTAATTACATGTTTCCTATTTGGAAAGATAATTGAACCGTTCAAATATTATTACTTGCTGCAGGTATTTAGAAGTCACCTCTATTTGCTCTCCAGTTGACATGTTGAGCTAATAGGGCAATCAGCCATATCGTCAATATCTCCCTCACGACTGTCACCAGGTATCCAGCTGACCAACTTGATCCATCTATCTGTTGTAGGGATTTCTCGCCTCGCTCCCTCAAAATAGATTCTACTTTCTAATAACCTTTTATATTTTATGAGTGAACAACCAAATAAGATCTGTACTTCTTGTGAGGTAGCTTTCTTCCAGTGTTAAAAAATTCAGATGTTTGGTTTTTCTTATTTTCGTGAACAAAAATACTCCTTTCTCTTCCAAACTTAAATTCAAAAGCTGCTCGTGAGAGAGGAGATTTCACAACAAAATAGCATTATAATTAATTTATGAGGCATGCACTATAGTATGCCTTATCCCATTTCGGAAGTAGGCTGTTTAAAAGTATCTAGCTGTTTTCTTTCCTATTCTGAAAAATAGAGGTGGTAAACTTGCTATTAAATGTTTAGGTTGGTGTCTATATATTCAGAGTTGTTTCTCATTTCTGTGATGTTCCTTCAAAAGTTTTCAGTTGCTTCTCTGGTTTTGTAAAGTTTATTTCGGCAACAAAACTATTTTTTGCCTTCTTTTCTGAACTGAAAATATAAATGTGGTTATGATAAAAGAGGAAACATACACATTCCCCTTTCCAACATATATTCGGTAATAATTGTGTATCATAAGCCCTTTCCTTTTTTTCACAGATACTTGGAGTTAGTAGCCTGAACCTATAAATCAACTCTTCTTTTCATGGCCTTATTATACATGTGAAATTACTCATTCTTCTTTGGCTTACATGTTTTAGCTATATATTTGATTATTGTAGGAACAAATACCTAAGTTGTGTCTTCTATTTGGGAATCTCCAGTTTCCATTTATTGTGAACTGTGTGCAGATTTACCAGACAGACTAGCGAGGACACCAACTCGAGGATATGCGCCGCTGATTTTTAGCGAGCTTGCTTCTAGAGATGGCAGGGGAGGGCACAATAACATAAGCGGTGGTGCTTCAACAACAATTGCTGCAGTGCTCAACGATAGTGAGCCACGGTGAGCCCTTTCGCTTCAGCTCCAGTGTACCTGAAAGCTACTGCACATTCATGGTTTCAGGCTTTCATATTTGTTAATAGAGTGAGGATCTTAGATTAATTTGTTGTCGATGGTGGCGAGGAAGAACGACCGTTGTATAAATAATACATTTCATCCTCTACTGCACATACATGGTTCAGCTTCTTCTCTATCATCCTCTCCATCTAATAAATGTACTGGCGTTTCCCCCTCTTTGGCAGTGCCATGAATCATTGCTTGCAGGGAGTTGTTCCCTGCTGGTTTGAGGAAACCACCCATGCACATACGTCTCGGCGTTTTGTAATATAGTTGGTTAAATGCACCATCTCGATCTCTCATACTTTCTGTAACATTCTTCTCCTTTTCATTTGAGTTGGCTTGGTTAAAAACTGGTTTGTATTATTGACAACTTTTAGTTTTGTTCGGTACTTTGAAATTCTATATACCAAGCTTGCTAGAATCCTAGAAGTATAAAGCGGGAAATGGCTATTTGGCTTCTATATGCTGCATATGAAACACTTTTCTAGGATCCATTACCATAATCAATTATATCGTTAGTCAACACAAATATGCTACAACGATTTTATGGTTATGTCGTTAACTTTTGTGTTCTTAATAGACTGTATATATAAGATTCATTGTGCCCAGGATTGATATCAAATGGTATTCTCAAAAATAAAAATTAGTTCTCACTCATGTGAGCCTTATATGATAGGCATATTCCTCTATAGTTTACATTGGATCCTTTACTACCCTTCTGCTGCCCTAGGGTTTTTAAAATTTTGTTTTAATTAGCTTATGGTTCGGTGTCGGGGGGCTACCCCCGGGTAGGGTCAAGGCTTGGCATAAGTTGAGTTTAAAGATGTGGCGAGGTACGGAAAGGGCCGACCTGTTTGGGCCTTGGAGTGTCCGAGCTTTATCTTGACCTGGAGAATATAAAGGCCGACATGTTCGGGCCTTGAAGTGTCCGAGCTTTGTCTGCTACTGGAGAGTATCATGTCCGACCTATCTTGGGACCATGGAGTCCGAGGTCATCTCAAGGGCGTAAGCCGATCTTCATCACCGAGGCCTATAAGCCGACCTCTGTAAAGCAGTATCACCGGGCTGTCCCTAAGTTCAAGGGAGACACTAGAGGAAAGGAGATCCGAGGTGTCTTCTGCTCATGGCCCGAGGTATGACAGAGGTAACATGGGTGTTGCAGAGCCCAAGAACCGAGGTAAGGAGCCTGACACATCCGTGCCGGGCTAGCCAAGGCAAGAAGCCGTAGGTCGGGCGGAGTCAATGCTCCTGTCACTTCCTGCCTGACACAGGAGCGTTTGACACGCGCGGCGCCTGGCAGAGGCGTGCTCCGGATTCCACGGGGCTGCATGCCTCTGACCTCTGACACCGGAGGTACCAGGGAAAAGGCTACGAGGTAGCACGGCGTGGCTACGTCCTGTCCCTGTCAGAGGAGACATCCTAGCTCTACCGTTATGCAGCAGGAGATGGGCAGGTCACGTCCTGTCCCTGACAGGAGTGGCATGATGACTCCTCAGTGGCATGTCTACAGTGTTTAGCGAAGGGCACAACGGTAACTCGGCTGGCCTATATAATGGGCTTCAACCCCTCCTGCGTGGAGGAGGGAGAGGCAGAGAGAGGCACAACGACACACAGATCGAGGAATCGAGATAGAGAGGAACCTCGGAATCCCCGGAGACACCTCAGATCAAGCGAGGAGTTCCTTTCTCCCCCCTTGTAGCTTCATCTTCTACCTCGAGTTCTCACCATTGTAGCATCACACAGCTCGAGGAGCGGCTTGTACTTGTCACTTTGAGGTATACACCAAGTAGGATAGTGCTGCAGTAGGGGTGTTACCTCCACAAGAGGGCCCCGAAGCAGGGTACATCGTGGTGTGCTTTGTGTTCTTGGTTTCTTGGTTTCTTGCGTGTTCTTGCGTGTGCACTTCTTGAGTGCATAAACCCTCCCCGGATTCCCCAACGACCATTCGGCCCCATCTTAGCCATACCTATGGCATCTGCCGTGATCCCACCACGACAGTTGGTGCCCACCGTGGGGCAGATTGAGGCGTTGGAGGGACTTTACATCCGGACGGGCTCAGGCAAGCGTGTTCTTTCCGGGCTTATCGCCAAGATTGGCGAGTTCACCTTCGTCAGCGACAATTCGGGTGTTTCGCCGGCAAGCCCTTCCCCGAGCATGGCTTCACCATGATGCTTGGCAGCTTCGTCACCTATGTTGCTGTCGAGGTTGTTCGCGAGTACCCGAAGCAGGTGCTCGTGGACGACGAAACTCCTCTCCTTGTGGCTCTAGGTCGGCGTATCACTCGCCCCCAGAGCTGCATGGAGGTGATGATGACCGGTCCGGTTGACGCCGCTGGCAAAGCAGATGCCAGCAAATCCAAGCCGGCCGAGGTTGTTGCTAAGGTGAGATCTGCAAAGCCCCGACTAGAGAAAGAGTTGCCTGGTACCCCCGAGGTGCGGGGCCGAGGTGCGACCCTAGTAGAGATAGCGGAGACCCTAGCGGACCCAATAGATCCAGGAGTGGATGTAGTAGTGACTGCGGCCGACCTAGAGGCAAAGCGTGTCCTGTTGCAAAGGGAGGCTGTACCAATGATGACAGCTAGAGATGAGTTCAATAGAGATCTGCGTGAATACAATGCAGTGAATGGCTTCACCCCGGTAGCAGCTGATACAAATAAGGGAGCCGGGGTGCGACAGAGAGGCAAAGGGCTCAATGATGAGATAAACAGGGAAGCTCGACCTACCACCTCGGCTAGGAGTGAGAGTCGCGTGTCGACTGGAAGGCCGGTGTATAGTTCCCCTGCCAAGAACCTCAGAGCTGCCGAAGCAGGCAGGGCCGAGCTATCCGGGTTGACTGGAGATGCATGGCGTGCGCAGCAGAAGCGAGTCAATGAATTAGTGTATGTAGCTAACCAGCAGAATGAGGCTCTCCGCAGAGCATATGCCGGGGCTGGTGATTCGCAGATTGTTTATTCAGCTAGGCCAGTTAGTCAGGGGTCCAAGGGGCAAGCCTCGTCTCCACTCGTCGGAGGAGCCGATCGAGCCCGGAGTGTCACCTCGGGTCAGAACAAGCAGCTGCAGATGCAGATGTATGATCCGGTGTTAGCAGGAAAGCAAAAGGTGGGCCAGGGTAATGCTAGCCGAGCTAAGGGAAACCCCGGCCAAGGTAATGCAAGCCGAGTTAAGGGCAACTCCGGTCAGGGAAATCAGAATGGCGGGCAAGCAGCGTCGGCTGGCCGAGGTAAACCACCTCCGCCCCCGAAGTATCAGCAACAACCCCGGCCGCAGGAGCAATATCAGCCAGAGCCGGAGTATGTTCAGCAACCTCAGAACGTCGGTCAAGGCGGTGATCAATATGATGATGGAGACTTGGCCATGGCGCGGGCCGGATACCACAGAGTGGATGGGGCGTTCGGACCTCGGATAGGAGCTCGGATGTTAGCTCCGGACGATGTTCGTAACACTACTAGGAAAAGGGTTATAGAGAGGTTGCCAGTCTGTGGCGCACCATTAATTTGTGCGCCACAGAATTATTTCTGTGGCGCATGGATGCTAGTGCGCCACAGAAATTAGCCACTTTCTGTGGCACATGTTTTTTCCCATGCGCCACAGAAAGTAAACATTCTGTGGCGCATGTCCACAGCTGCGCCACAGAAAACAAGACTTCTGTGGCGCATGAGACACCATGCGCCACAGAATTCATGTGGGCCCCACGTGCAATCATTGGGCCAGGGTCCATCTGGGGAATTTCTGTGGCGCACCGTGTCTGGTGCGCCACAGAAACCCAACTTTCTGTGGCGCATCAGGCATGATGCGCCACAGAAAGTTGGGTTTCTGTGGCGCACCAGACACGGTGCGCCACAGAATGTTAACTTTCTGTGGCGCATCAAACACCATGCGCCACAGATAGTTGGCCCAGATCTATAATAAGGTGGCACCCCCATGTGACCTTCTTCATCCTCCCATCTAGCTCGAGCTCCTCCTCTCTCCCATGCCATTTTGACCATCCTATTCTCCATTATTTGTTATTAAACCTAATTTATTTGATATATAATTGGTGAGCGCTTTGGGAGAGCCTCCATATATATTCTCCTCCTCTCTTTTTGTCCACAATTTTCTCTCCATCACCACACGCTCTCTCTCATCGATCACGGTCACGTCTCGGCAACGGATCTAGATCTACTAGGTGGGTATTGTTGGATGGATGTTTGTTAAAGGCATGAGAAACTTGTCGGCGGGCGATTGTGTGTGGTTTGCATGAAGCAAACTATTGTTGAACGGATCTATGCATGAAACTTGTGTGTGTGGTTTGCATGAATCTTTGCTTGCGCCGGCGTGGTGCATGGATGTTTGCCGAAATGTTGATTCATTTCCATTTCGGTAAATTTTTGCACCACATATGTCCTACTTTTAGGGGAAGTCATGCCGAATTTTTTCGTCGAACATTTCCAACTTTCCGATTTCCCGCATGAGAAGCTTGTATGTGTGTGTGTGCATGTTGCGGTTAATTAATTCTAATTAATAACACATACTCTATATGTATACCGCGTAGGCGACCATGGTCATCAAGATGAGCTCCAATCGAATCAACAACTACAAGGAAGAAGCGAAGGCGGAAATGAATCGGTGCAACGGGCGCCAGATACGATGTCCGTGTAGAAGTTGCAAATTTGTGAGATGGATCGACCCTGATTCCGGACAATTGGAGGAACACCTGCTCAGGCGCGGTTTCATGGAAGGCTTCAACCAAGCGCCGACAGCAAATGTTGCGCCTGAAGACGAGGGCGGGCAAGATGATCGTGACGAAGAAGATGCCGACGGACATGGTCATGATGGTGGTGGAGAAGACGCGAACACGCCGCAGAGCTCGTAATGTCGGCCTTGATGGAGTCCCATGTTCAAGAACTGCTCCTCAAGAACGCGAGCACCGTTAGAGAGAAAGCCAAGCTGGCGCAAATGGAGATAGACGGAAGACTCCGTTGTATCCTGGGTGCCGGCCACAGGATACGCGCTTGCAAGTAACGCTTGATGCTCTGGAGATGAAGTCGGGAAACAAATGGACCGACGCGAGCTTCAACAAGAACATGCAATTCTTGCACGAGCGTCTTCCCGAGGGAACACATTGCCAACTAGTATCGAGGAGGCCAAGAAAGTCGTTTGCCCTCTTGACCTACCGCACGTTAAATACCACGCCTGCATCAATGATTGCGCAATTTATCGGGGCGAGTACGAGGACAGAACCACATGTCCGGTGTGCGGCCAAGGACGGTACAAGAGCCGTGGGAAGAAAGTTCCTCGAAAAGTGGTATGGTACTTTCCTATCACTCCCCGTCTGCAGCGGTACTTCGTGGACCCTAAGGAAGCAAAGCTCATGCAATGGCACACGGAAAGGGAGAAGCCCGAAGAAGATCCGGAGAAGGGCAGGATCCTTACACACCCTTCAGACGCTAGCCAGTGGCAAGAGTTGGACGCCGTCGGAAATTTCGGAGGCGACGCAAGGAACGTCAGGCTGGGTATGAGCACCGATGGACTCAATCCGTTCGGCAACCAGAGTAGCACGCATAGCACCTGTCCCGTGTTTGTATGGCCTTACAACCTTCCCCCGTGGTTGTGCACGAAGCAAAGGTACATACACATGAGTATTCTCATTCAGGGGCCGAAACAAGCAGGTGTCCACATACATCTGTATCTCGCGCTGTTGAAAGAGGAGTTAGCCACGTTGTGGGAGACGCCAGCCCGTACGTGGGATGCCTACACTGGAGATTATTTCGACATGAGAGCCGCGTTGCTCACGACGGTGCAGGACTATCCTGGTTGCTCATATGTATCGGCCCAGGTAGGCCACGGATTCTGCGCATGTGTCAGGTGCATGGATAAGACCCCGCATCTCTAGCTACCAAGGAATCCCGGGTCTTCGAAAACCGTGTACCCAGGGGCTCGAAGGTGGCTTCGCATGGATCACCCGTGGAGAAAACGTGGTGAACTGTTCAATGGTAAGGACGAGATCGAAGAAGCTCCGAGGCCGAGGAGCGGCACAGAAATCGACGAGCTGTTGAAACATTGGGAGGAGTGCCCCGCGCCGGAAAGAAACGACCGAAGGTAGATCCGCTGCTGGGTGTATGGAAAGCGAGGTCTGTTTTCCACGACTTGGAGTACTGGAAGGTCCTCAAGACGCCACATAGCCTCGATATGATGCACATTACGAAGAATGTCACCGAGGCTCTGCTTGGCACTCTTTCCAACATGCCGGAAAAGACCAAGGATGGGACGAAAGCAAGATACGATCTGAAATGGCTTGGTGTCAGGAAAGATCTTCAGGCTCCCGATAGCGATGACGATGATGATGATGATGATCAGACGGAAGGGACTCAAGGTCGCCGCAAAAGGGTAAAGAAGAACACTGTGGTGCTTCCCGCTACGTGCTTCACTATGAGTCCGGAGGAGCTCGAGCAATTCTACATGTGTCTCCTAGGAGTCAAATTTCCTCATGGTTACGCGGGGCAGATAAGCAGATATCTGGACGGAACGAAGATGAGGTTTAGCGGGATGAAGCACGACTGTCACGTGCTGTTGACGCAGATACTTCCCGTTGCGATTCGAGGATAATGGACGAGCACGTCCGTGATACGCTGCTTGCCCTTTGCAACTTTTTCGACGTCATCAACAGGAAGTCGATCGGCGTGAAGCAGCTCGACAGGCTAGAGGAAGAGATCGTGCTGATACTATGCGAGCTCGAGATTTACTTCCCGCCAGCATTCTTTGATATCTGCGTGCATCTCCTTCTCCATGTCGTTGATGACATCAGGCAGCTCGGGCCAACGTTCATGCACTACATGATGCCGTTCGAAAGGATGAACGGTGTCATGAAAGGATATGTCCGCAACAGGTCCCATCCAGACTCAAGCATGGCCAAGGGCTTTCTAAGCCTAGTGCATCTCCTTCTGCCAGAATTATCTAAGCACCGAGAACCAGGATGTTGGTCTCCCCACGAGGAAACACTTCGGCAGGCTCAATGGATATGGTCACCGAGAGGGCACCAGCTCAACCTTTGTCAGCATGCAGGGTCGAAAGGACGACTTCGACAGGGCTCACCGGGTCGCGCTACAACACTTACAATTGATCGAAACTTGGGTGGAACAGCACAAATGCTTACTCGAGCAACATTACATCAAACTGGGCCGGCCGAGGAAGAAGGGAGACGTAACCAGAGCGCACAACTCTAGCTTCACGCGTTGGTTCAAGCAAAAGCAACTGGAGCTAGCAAAGAACAAAGCACCATCTACGGAAGATGAAAGACTCATATTCTCCTTATCACGGGGTCCCTCGTACAACGTAAAGACCTATCAGGCGTACGACATCAACGGCTACAGATTCTACACCCGAGGAAAAGGACAAGAAGTCGGAATATCAAAACTCAGGAGTAACTATGCTATCCTACGGCGATGAGGAGGCTACTGTCAAGGAAAGATATTTCGAAAGGATTGAGGACATATGGGAGCTCAACTACTGTGGAGAGTTGGTGCCAATGTTCCGTGTAAGATGGGCCAAGGACGTCGTCAAAGAAGGCCGGTATTTCACCACCATGGTAATACCCGATGCCAAATCGAAGAACGCCTCCGCGAAAAATGAGCCATGGGTACTCGCTAGCCAAGTTGAGCAATGCTTCTTCATTACTGACCCGTCAAAGCCTAGCCGTGTTGTCGTGAGGAGGGCAAGAGGAGCATCATCGAATGGAAGGAGGCGCCACCGAGCAAGACTTGGACAACGAGCCAAAGATCGAGGAGGAATTCGACAAGTTCTTCGACATGCCTACTACTAGTACACAAAGAAGGAAGACATCCCTACCTACCAAAGGTTGTCCGTTCACGTGAAGAAATCTCAAGGTCACCGGCCTAAAGTTTTCAACCGCGAAGAAGGGAAAGAAGAGAATCTAGCTCGCGGAACCGAGACGAAGAAGAGACTTTTTGGTGTATTTAATTTGTGTGTGTGTGAGACAATGCAAGAGTTATGTATTCAATGAACTAAATATGTATGACATTGTGTGTGAGACAATGCAAGAGTTATGTATTCAATGAACTAAATATGTATGAGACATATTGTGTGTATTTTTTGAACAAAATTTAACCAAAAATATTTGTAAGAAAAAAGTTCAGCAAAAAAAATCTCAAGACATTCTGTGGCGCACCCCTTAGCTCATGCGCCACAGAATCATAACTTTCTGTGGCGCACCACTTAACGGATGCGCCACAGAATCGTAACTTTCTGTGGCGCACCACTTAGAGGATGCGCCACAGAATCCTAACTTTCTGTGGCGCATCTTATGGATGGTGCGCCACAGAAGTATTGCGCTGCACTTACATGTGGGGCCACCCTGCGCTGCCCGTTTCTTCCCCAAAATTTTCACCAAGTCCCGCCACAGAAGCCTCGCCTCTCGCGACCACCTCTCGCCGCCGGCAGCCCACCGCGCTCCACCGCGCTTGACCCGCCCGCCACCGACCTCCACCGCCACCCGCACCGGCGCCGCCCGTGCTCGACGCTCCCGTGGTCGCCTCGCTCGTGCTCGACGCGCCCGTGGTCGCCTGCGACCTCGACACCGGCCGTGCCCCGCCCAATCCTTCGCCGCCGCCGCCTCCAAGCTCGGCCTCGTCCGCCGCCGTTGCCCCCTCTCCTGCAGACGCCCTCGACCTCCCCTCCCTCCCCCCTCCCCGAGGTGTGCTTCCCCCCTCTCTCCCTCCTCCCTCCCCTACCGAATTACGTGCACGCAAGGTGTTCGATAGTAGTACTGGCTCATCTTTGTAGCAGTAGCTGTACCAACTTCACTTGCTAAATGGTGTTTGATAGTAGTACTTGTGCTAACACCTGACTGCCATAAACGTAATGACCTTTCTAACTGTTGCTACTAAGCTAGGTAGGATAGTGACACCAGTACCCTTTGGTCTTTGGAGCAGTGCGCAAAGCAAGGCAAGCACGCTCCAGTCTCACATGTACCCTGCAGGGTGGCTGAGGGTGAGCTCCAGGGAGGTGCCTGCATCTTGGGCTATGGCCGGGCATCATCATCAGCTGCTGGTTGCTGTAAAAGCTGTACTGCTGCTGTTCTTGTAGCTGCTGCTGATGTTATCATCACAATGTTATGTTAATTTATTTGTTATTAATTAACATAGTTGCTTGCATAGTTGTTAATTAGAGAAGTTAATTATTGCTATGTTAATTTATTTGTTATTATTTTTTGCTTGCTGCATAGTGTTAGTTGCTTGCTGCATAGTTTTTAGCATGATGTTAATTAGAGCTTGCGTTTAGCACATGTGAGAAGTTAATTTATTCACAAGTTTTGACATTTTTATGTACTATGCAGTTTGAAGAGGAGACCTCGACGCGCTGCTGTTCCGGAGCTCGTCGACAAGTGGTGAGAAATTATGGATGTGTTGTGAATGGTGTTGATGGATATATGTCCACGACCATCGTGTCGTGGTTGTTTTGCTCCGACCATCGTGTCGTGGAGATGCCGGCCGAGATGCCGGCCGGAGTTGTGGATATTTTTTGTGAAATGCTTGTGCAGGTACCCCGTGAGGCCCTTGAGATTGCCGGAACGTCGATTAACTTCCGTTCCGGCAAATTTGGGTACTCCATATGTCCTATTTTTAGCAAAGGTCATGCCAAAAATTTTCGTGAAATTTAGCATGACTTTGCTAAAAATAGGACATATGGGGTATTGCGGCTAATGCATGGGCCGGGTATCTTAGTACTAAATTAAGTGATGCTTTGTTATATTTGTTGTACTAACTTTTTCAATGCAGTGCAAACATGTCCTCCGAGGCCGGTCCTTCTAAGCACATGAGCGTCGAAGAACAAGCTAGAGAAAAGAACAAGCCGTTCTGGGAAGTGAATAACCCGGAGATGGAGGATGCGGAGGCCGCCGAACTGGCTCGTGACGGCGATGGAGACTTTCTGTTAGAGATGGAGGATGCGAGGATGCGGAGGATGCGGAGGACACCGACAGAGATGGGGACGCAACCACCACCACCGAGGGCGGCGACCACACGGATGTCGGGGGTGGCGACCACACGGATGGCGGTGGTGGTGGTAACCCGACCGCTAAGAGGCATAAGAAGCAGAGGAAGGACCGGACACCGAATGCGGTGGCCCCCATCACAGACACGTTCACTAAGGTCTCCTTAAGTGGCCAACCACAGGAGCCTAGGAACATCGCAAAAGGGTACGGCATGCAACTAGGGTGCATCCTCCGGGAAACCGTGTCGATCAACACATATGACCTCAGGAGCGCGGAGAATGAGGCTTTGCGCACACAACTCCTCAATAAGCTTCACGAACGATACATTTTCCCGGATGATGGAAACAAAAAGGTGGACAACTTCGCCATCACGAAGATGAACACCGCCTTGACCAGCTGGAGAGGCCGGGTGAAGGCGAAGATTGAAAAGGGTCTTAGCTGGGAAGAGATCAGTGCCAAAGAGCCGTACATCGACATAGAAGAGTTCGAGGCATTGAAGTTGTCCTTGGCATCTCCGGAGGCTGAAAAATGGACCGAGTGGCGGAAGAAAATGCGGGCACTGAACTTAGGTAACCACCATTTGGGAAGCGGCGGTTACGCAGGAAAAAAGCCCGTTTGGGACAAGGAGGATGCCGAGGTTGCGAGACTTGGGAAGGAGAACCCGTGGCATAAAATCACGGACGAGCAAGTTAGGAACTTTGTTCGGTCCCGCTACTATCTGAAGCCGGGGACAGGGGAATTCGTTACCGACTATGAAGATGTGTTGGAATTCGAGAAAAAGCTGGTAAGGAACTTAATTACCGCGGATATCTCAAAGTCCATTTGCGTTGATTTCTACATGGGTTCACGTTTATTTCCTTTGTCCGCAGGAGGCTGAGTTGAAGGCTGAGGCTGAGGCCGGCCCGTCATCCCAGGAGGCTCAGGCCGGCCCGTGGGACACGACTTTCAACCGGGCGATGAACGTTTTCAAGGGAGGGACAAGTCAAAGCCGACGACGTCAGCTGGCCGTGTGACCGGCTTTGGTACGTCGATGAAGTTCATCGAGTACTACAGCACGGACACCGACAAGAAAAAGGAGAGGAGGAAGCCGGCTAAAGATAGAGCCGAGGTTCTCGAGCTAAGGAAGAAGCTGGAGACACTAGAGAAAGAAAAGGTGGACTCTACCATGGTGGACAAGCTAGTGGCCGAGAAGGTGAACGAGCAGCTCCGGACGTTGTTACCCCCTGGGTTGATGGAGGGTTAGCTGCCTGGAACGCGAGAGGTCAACAGGGGCCGATACACTGCCCAGCTTCGCCGGCAGCACCTCCAGCAATAACGTGTCGCCGGTCCTGGTGACCCCACCGTGCTCCCTGTCGTGGATCAACAGACACCAAGGCCGGAGAATAATGATAATGCGCACGAGCGGCCGGAAATGATAGGCCCCGCCGCGCACCGGCGCCCTTGTCTCGACATTAGCCGAGCTCGACGCCATCACCAAGGTAACTAATTAGTTAGTCCGCGACATCTTCTATGACTATATATGCCTTTGATGACTGCCATATCTCATGCATGGTGCCCAACATGTGTTGACTCCCAGGACATGCCTTGCATACTCCTGCATAGGGTGGGGGTCGGCGGCGAGTTGAAGGAAGTCGCAATGGCCAAGATCATACAACCTTTGACCCGCGATATGCACAACACCCGAATGAGCGAGGTCGTGATGAAAGTCAATGTGAGCGAGGTACTGCCTGAGTTCTATGACATCGACCCCCCCCCCCCCACGCAACCTCCGGAGCCGAGAAACACATGAAGCTTGGCGAATGCGGGAAGTGGATGATGGAATGGCCGAAGACCCAGATTCGTCTTGGGGATGTTCTTCATGGGTCAGGCGCACCGCGGCGCCACCTCGAGGCCCCGGCCCCAGGTCGTTCGGCCCCGTCGAGGCGGCCACAAAAAGGTGTTGCGGATGAACCGGCGCCACAAGCAGCCGTCGCGACCACCCAAAAGGAACCGCCGGTCGCCGCCACCACCACCCAGAAGCTACCGCCGGTCGCCGCCACCACCGGCCGGAAGCTGCCGCCGCTCGCCGCCACCACCGGCCGGAAGCTACCGCCGGTAGTCGCCGCCACCAACCGCCACAAACAGTTGTTGGGAACATCTTCACCGCAACCGTCCAAGGTTAGTTCTGACTTTCCGAATTCCCCGACTTTCCGACTTTCCCGACTAATGGATGTGCTATTGTTTATGTTTAGGACAAAGCCGTTGCACCTCAACTTGGTGGCAACGACGACAATGAGAGGAGGATAATGATGTCAACGTCGATGACTACATCAACACTGGCGCCTGCATGGATGGTATGTACATGCCTCTTGTGGATGAAGAACCCTTCCGCGACCACCGCGGTCAACCTGCTCGTCCCACTTCATGCACAAAACGCCTGGCCTTCACCGACACGCCTCCGGATGCCGGCGATCATCAAGCTCAACCGGGTAACATTTTCAGCCCTAACACACTGAAAGAAACTGTTAAAGCGGGGTTCACTTCACCCCCACAATCCACAGAGATGAAGAACAAGAAGCACAGGAAGAGAAAAGGATCCTCCACCTCTGCGAGCCAGCCACTCCTAAGATCTGGGTCTTGAAGACACGATTCCACCCCGTGCGGATGGCTTCCCCCGAGTTCATGAAGCTGGTAAACCTATCTTGTCTGGGGACTTGCTCCGCCTTGCAGAAGGACCCATGATTGCCTTGCAGGAATCTATCTTGCATCTAGAGGAGCTCCTTCTTAAAGACAAGCAGCCGAGTTACCCGGCGTTCGCGGTCAAGGTGCCAAACGAGCTGGTGGACTTCGTCCAGGAAGACCCGCGGATGTGTTCTTCATAGCGTACGAGGACATCTTCAAACTCTTTCACACTCAACGGCTGGACTATAACATGATCCGCCTATATGCGCTCGATATGGCGATGAAGATCAGAGAGATGATACCCCGTACGTCGCGATAGTGGATCCCTACTACATGCGCGACAGCCATCTAGTGGAAGGATCAAAGACACGGGAAACGGCCACGGAGTACCTCGTAAGGGTCATGCTGGCCAACAAGAGGAAGAACGCCCTTCTTCTGCCTTTCTTTTTCGAGTAAGTACACATCCGCTCGCCACCGTCGGATCTTATGCCTTCTTGTACATTTCTTCCACGCTGATCCTTTGTCCAACATTCCGTTTCAATTGTGTTGAGCAGGGACAAGTACTGCGCACTCATCTACGTAATCCCCGAGGTGGTCCATTGCCACTTATTTGGACTCGGGGAATAAATCCACGCCGAGACGAACCAGAATAAAGGGTGTTCTCGATGACGTCTCGAGGCCTATGCGCAAAAGGGCGGCCCCTTCCATAAGAAGTCGGAATTCTACACGGACGAAAACACACACAAGTTCCAGCATGGGACCGGCTTCCATTGCATCAAGCAACTGGATGGCAGCGTGAAGGAGGCCTACTACGCCCTCCATCATCTTAAAGCGATTGTCCGGGATTTCGAGAAAATGAAGATTCCATCTGGTCTCGCAGAATACACCAAAATGGCGGATTCTCTCACCGATGCTGATTACAGAACAGACTTCCACCATCGCATCCGGCTGCAGTTGTCAACGATAATCCTCGATGATGTCATTCACAAATCAGGGTCCTACCACTACCCCAGAGGTATTATAGAAGTGCATGTGTAGGGTTATATATTATATATATGCTATGCTATGAAACCCAAATATGATAGCCATATGATTTCCAACCATGACAATTAATGATTGATTGTCTTGCCTCTCTACTTAGACGAATAAATTATACTCTATTTATATCACTAACCAATATATATCCCAATCCATCTTCAGGGTTGTGTCAGAGGGATATCGAAGAACGACTAGAGGCACAGAATGACACCAGGGATGGAAGACGAAAGAAGGCTATCAACCGTTCCCGGCGCCGCTCAAGAAGAGGACTCCATGATCCATGCATGCTCCCGCGCGCTCTTGCTCACCATCATCGCCGATGTGTACTACATTTGATATATTAGGCGGCGAACACTTGATTTGTAATGTGTAGTGTGAAATGATGAAACATTCGGCTTTTGTGACTATGTGTATATATGTATCTCGATCGGGCACTAAGTAATATATGTGATGACATATTGATTAACGTGTTTGTCTGTTTATATACCTGTCAAATATACCTGTATTTCTGTAAAACCTGTATAAATCCTGTATTTGTATAGCAAAACAAAAAAATACTGGTATTTCTGTTTCATATTTCTGTGGCGCACGCTTTTTGTTTTTGTGGCGCACCACTTTCTGTGGCGCACCAACAAACAGTGCGCCACAAATTCCTCTGTAAGGGTGCTGCTGACCTCTTTCTGTGGCGCACCACGCTAGGTGCGCCACAGAAAGTTGAACTTTCTGTGGCGCACTCCCTGGGTGCGCCACAGAAATAATTTTTGTGGCGAGAATTCTGTGGCGCACCCAGAAATCCTCCAGGTGCGCCACAGAAAGTAAAAAACGTGCGCCACAGAAAGGCTTTCTGTGGTAGTGTAACAAGCTGGATAGAATCTACTTGTCCGAGCAGTTGGAGGAGGAAGGCCCTCCTGGTCCGGCGTGTTTCGGACCTCGGATCATGAGGAGCCACCACCGCCAGTATCTCAGTTCCAGTTAGGTCGGAACACCAAGCCATACAACGGGAGCACCAAGCCGCAAGATTGGCTGACAGATTATGTATCCTCGGTGCACATAGCGGGGGGCAATCGCCGATGGGCGGTCCGGTATCTCCCGCACATGTTGGAAGGTCCAGCTCGGATCTGGCTGAATAATTTGCCGGAGTATAGTATCAACTCCTGGATAGACTTGGAGCTGGCGTTTAACAGCAACTTTGCTAGTACATACAAGAGGCCAAACCGACCTCAGCTCCTGGCAGCATGTAAGCAAGATGATCATGAAACTGACCGAGAGTTCTTAACTCGGTGGAGCAATGTTCGGAATTCCTGTGAAGGAGTTGTAGAGGCACAGGCCATTTCCTGGTTTGCAGATGGTTGCCGACATGGCAGCATGCTGTGGCAGAGGCTCCAAAGAGATATGCCGAAATCCTAGCAGAGACAATCCGGATTGCAGATTCTTATGCTCTGGTGATCCGATGCAGCCAGCAGTAGAGGCAGTGGCACGTAACAGAAGGAGGGAGCCAATAAACAACCGGCTCGGACCAAGGTGTAATGACCGCCAAGAGTTCGGACACAAGAGGAGGGAGCCGGACTATCATACACCTCGAACCAAGTTGCAGCGGTGAACCCGGATCAGCCCGGAGCTGGAGGTGTCCAGAGGCCGAAAATCAATGGTCCGGCATTTAGTCCGAACCCGGAGCCACCCTTGACTTATGAATCGATGTTAGATGGTCCTTGCCGTTACCATACGACCGACCCGCGTAAGCCAGCCAACCATTCAACCCGGCAGTGCAGCTGGAACCACAGAATCAGAAGAAGGGGCGAAGGCCGGAGGAAACAGAGGAGGACCACCTCAGAGATTTCAGCCGAGGCCCAACCCAATCTGTCCGGAGCAAATGTTACCCCGATAACCACTGCACCTCCTCCGAGGCCTGCAGCAGCAAGGCCCGTGAATGTTGTGAATGTCCGAGGTAATAACAACAATAATGGTGCCGGACCAAGTCAGCAGTATGAATACCCCGGAAATGACTATAGAGAGGCTCATGCGAGCTATGTGGTCTTTGTGACCGAGCCAACTGACAAGAAGAGTGTGCAGAGGCGTGCCATGGAGGTGAATGCAGTAATGCCGGTGGTGCCGACCTATATGAACTGGTCTGAGCAGGAGATCACTTGGAGCAGGAAAGATACACCTCGGATCATGCCGAGCCCTGGAAAGTATGCCCTGGTAGATCCGACGTTGTGTGGGCCTACAAACAATGTGAGGTTCACCCGAGTTCTGGTGGACAATGGCAGTGCCATCAACATCATGTACCGAGACACAATGGTGAAGTTGGGCATATCGCCAATCAGTTGATGCCGAGCAGTGTACTTTTCATGGGATTGTGCCTGGCGTTTCCTGTGCACCCATGGGCAAGATATGGGTGGATGTAGCATTTGGAACCAAGGATAACTGCCGAGTTGAGAGTATCGAGTTCGAGGTGGTGGACTTGGAGAGTGCATACCATGCATTGCTTGGAAGGCCGGCTCTGGCCAAGTTCATGATTTCCACCCATGATACCTGATGAAAATGCCGGGCCCAATGGGATCATAACCATCTCGGGTGACTACAAGCGAGCCATTCAGTGTGCCTCGGCGGGTCTAATCTGGCCGAATCTTTGGTGATTGAAGAAGAAGCTGCATCAAGTGGTGGCAATGGCGCAGTCACACAGCTCGGCATGTCCGGACTGATGAGCCCGGACTCAACTGCAGCATTCGAGGTGCCCAAGGAGACCAAGAAGATCCCCATTGACCCGGAGCACCCGGAGCGCATGGCCCTCATTGGGACCGGGCTGGGCGAGAAATAGGAAAGCGCGCTCTGTCACTTCCTCCGTGAGAATCGGGATATCTTTGCATGGTCGGCTAAGGACCTGCCTGGTGTTCCGAGGGAGTTGGCAGAGCACTCTTTATTTGTCAGGCCGGAGGTGAAACCGGTGAGGCAACCGACCCGTCGTCTCTCAGACGACCGAAGACAAGTGGTGCTGGACGAGCTGGCTAAGTTGCTTGCAGCCGGGTTCATTATGGAGGTGCTGCATCCGGACTGGATATCCAATCCGGTCTTGGTGGAAAAGAAGAAAGACGAGCCAGCCGTGGTCAAGGTGTGGCGCATGTGCATTGACTTCACTAACCTCAACAAGGCGTGCCCGAAAGATCCATTTCCATTACCTCGGATTGATCAAGTGATCGATTCCACTGCTGGTTGTGAACTGTTGTCTTTTATCGATGCGTACTCTGGTTTTCACCAGATACCACTGAACCCGAAGGATCAAATAAAGACTGCTTTTATTACCCCGTATGGGGCGTATTGCTATCGTGTCATGTGTTTTGGTCTGAGGAATGCCGGGGCAACTTATCAGAGGTGTATGCAGAAATGCCTGCACTCTCAAATGGGCAAAAATGTGCAAGTGTATGTCGATGATATCGTCATCAAAACTAAGGAGAAACGTACTCTCCTCGAGGATCTCGAGGAGACATTTGTGAATTTGAGAAAATATCGGTTGAAACTTAACCCGGACAAGTGCACCTTTGGTGTCCCGGCTGGAAAGTTGCTTGGATTCCTGGTGTCGAGCCGAGGTATCGAGGTTAACCCGGCCAAGATCCGAGCTATTGAGAACATGAAATTACCGAAGTGTTTGAAAGATGTGCAGAAATTCACAGGGTGCTAGCCTCGTTGAGCCGATTTGTAGTCGGTGGGAGAAAAAGCCTTACCTTTGTACCAGCTCATGAAGAAAAGTACCGGGTTTACATGGACCCCGCAGGCCGACGTGGCGTTCAATGAGCTGAAAAAGATGTTGTCCACCGCTCCGGTGTTGGCATCACCATTGCACAATGAGCCGATGTTACTTTACATTGCGGCCACAAACCGAGTTGTAAGTGTGGCAGTGGTGTGGAGCGAGAAGAAGGTGGCAGGTCGGTGCAGAGACCGGTGTATTACTTGAGCGAGGTGATCTCTACCTCGAAGCAGAATTACCCTCACTACCAGAAGATGACGTATGGTGTCTACCTGGCGGTCAAGAAGTTGAAGCATTATTTCCAGGAGCATCCCATGACGGTGGTGTGCGAAGCTCCAATCTCGGAGATCATCGGGTGCAAAGATGCAACTGGCCGAGTTGCCAAATGGGCGATTGAGGTGTCTCCATATGCACCATTATGAGAGAAGAGATGCAATTAAATCCCAGGCGCTGCCGGACTTCTTTTGTGATTGGGCCGAGATGCAGTATGAGCCACCCAGGCCGGACTATAATTATTGGAAGATGCATTTTGATGGGTCCAAGACAAAGATCGGGCTGGGGCCGGAATAGTCCTCACCTCACCGAAGCGAGATCAGCTGAAATATGTGCTGCAGATTCATTTCTCGGCATCAAACAATGTGGCGGAGTATGAGGCCTTAATCCATGGACTCAAGTGGCGAAGGAGATCGGTATCCGGCGTATGAATGCTTCGGCGATTCCGACCTGGTGCAGCAATCTTCTGGAACTTGGGATGCTCTGGATGCCAACATGGCGTTATCGGTTCCATGTGCAAAAGATATCCGGGTTCTTTGAAGGGTGTGAATACAAGCATATACCTCGGACAGAAAATAATGCTGCCGACGTGTTGTCAAAGCTCGGTTCATCTAAAGAGGCAGTACCACCTGGAGTAGCCCTGAATCACTTGAGAACTCCTTCAATCAAACCTTCTCCTGAATCCGAATCTATTTTCATCCCGGCGAGCAAGAGTCCGGACCTGTTCCAATGGAGGTAGACGTCGGATGCGTCTGGTCGGACCCGGGGACTGCGTGGCAGAACTCGGGGACTGCGCACCGAACTCGGGGACTGCTCGTCAAGACTCGGGGACTGGTCGCAGGATGGTGGAGGAAATAATGGAGATTATGGTGGCCGAACCAATGGAGGTGGACGAGAAACTTTTTCCTTTGCACCCAGTGCCGGAGTGGGCGGAGCAGATCATGAAGTTCATAACGAGGGAAGCTTGCCAAGTGACACAACCGAGGCTAGGAGAATCCAAAGGAGGGCAAAGGCGTACACCATCATCAACAAGGAGCTCTATAAAAGAAGCGTAACCGAGGTGTTGCAACGGTGTGTCGAGCCAGCTGAAGGCAAGGAGATGCTTTTGGAGATCCACCAAGGAGAGTGTGGTCATCATTGCAGCACAAGAGCTCTGGTGGCCAAGGTGTTCAGGCATGGGTTCTATTGGCCCACTGCTCTTGCTGATGCAGAGGACATAGTCCGGAGATGTGAAGGATGCCAAAGGTTTGCCAAGCAAACGCATATGCCAGCCTCGGCGCTCAAAACAATTCCTATCACTTGGCCGTTTGCGGTATGGTGTTTGGATATGGTGGGAGAGTTCAAACCAGCCCGAGGTAACATGACGCACATACTGGTGATGGTGGACAAGTTCACCAAGTGGATCGAGGTGAAACCAATCCGGAAGTTGGATGGTCATTCAGCAGTGACTTTCTTGAAGGAGATCATTCTGCGATATGGGTACCCCCATAGCATTATCTCGGACAACGGCACAACTTTGCTGTTGGAGAATTTGCTCGGTTTTGCATGAAAGGGAATCCGGCTGGACATAGCCTCGGTGGCACATCCGGAGTCTAATGGACAAGTGGAAAGATCAAATGCTCTAGTGTTGGCCGGCATCAAGGCTCGGCTCATTGAACCACTGCTGAAAACGCCGGGGTGTTGGATAGATGAGATACCAGCAGTACTGTGGGGTCTAAGGACCACGCCAAATCGATCAACTGGCTATACGCCATTTTTTATGGTCTATGGGGCAGAAGCTATGCTACCCACTGACATCGAATATGATGCGCCCAGAGTGGCAATGTACACTGAAGCCGAGGCAAAAGAGGCTCGGGAGGATGCAGTAGATCTGCTTGAGGAAGCTAGAGAATTGGCCTCATCTCGGTCAGCAATATACCAACAAGGTCTCCGACGTTATCATAGCCGGAATGTCAACCCTCGTGTGTTTCACGAGGGAGATTTGGTGCTGAGGCTGGTGCAGCGCAGAAAGGTCGGCACAAGTTGTCACCTCCATGGGAGGGACCGTTCATTGTGAGCCGAGCTCTGCTCAATGATTCGTACTATCTTATAGATGCGCAGGAACCAAGGAAAGATGGGCTGGACAACCCCGGATCAGAGGTCAAGCGACCATGGAATGTAGCTCTACTCCGACCTTTCTACTCATGAAGGGCGCAATGTATGTACCTCGGTTAATCCTTAATGAAATGTCGGCACTCCGAGGTTGAAGCTCGGGGACTGCCTCGCTCATTGCTTGTGTTTTATTTCTGTTTGTCAATTTCGTTCATATGCCGAACTGTTTTGAACCTCGTCTCAAACTTCAAGTAATGTATGCTGTGTAACTAATCTTGTGACTCGACTGACGAACGCCGAAATGGTAGTCAAGAGCAAAGATGAAAAAACGTGGGAAACATGAAAATGGACTCGGGGACTCGGTCCAAAAATAGTTCGGCATGTGTCGTTTACTAACCCCTGTCTTTACCTTTCATTTATGTCGGATGATTTTGAAACACACCTCGATTTGCTAAGTACTGTATGCTATAAACAACAATCTTGTGACTCGACTGTCGAACGCCAAAATGGTAGACAAGAGCAAAGAATGCCAAGTATAGTAAACACGAAAGTGAACTCGGGGACTCGTTCCAAAAGGGTTCGGCATAAATTTTTAGAAAAGCATGGTTCGGATAGCAAATAATATGTTGGTAGCAAGGCAAACTACTTAAGGTCTATTACATCTGAACCCGGCATACCGGGAATTTAATGTTTTTCTTGAGACAAGTTCAGGCCTCGGAACCAGAGACCTCGGTCGCCGAAGTTGTGGTAGTGGGAATCTCGCTGAAGAAGCCTCGGAGCCGAAGTCTCGGAGGAGGAACCTCGGGCGCAGGAACAACCTTGGTCGCGGAAGCAACCTCGGTTGTTGGAGTGGATGCCGGGGTGTCCGTCACGTCGGGGGAGATCACCTCGGTGGCTACGGCTTTGCCGGACTTGCCCTTGGGGTTCGGAGGTTCGTCGAAGTTGAAGTCATCATCAGAATCTTCAGCCACCTCGGTTGTTTGGCCGGCCTTGCCCTTGGAGCTCTGAGGCTCGTCGAAATCAATTCCTCGCCGTCAGAGCCTTCTTCACCAGTTCCTTCAGCAGCTTCTTCACCGGACTCTTCTTCCTCGTCCGAGCTCTCTTCATCCTCAGAATAGACGCCCGTCATCGAAGGTCCGGGTGTTTGCATAACTAGCAAAGAGGTCGGCTGCTGCTTGGCGTTTCTCAATGCCATCAGGAGTGGTGTTCCAAGGAGAGCCCTTGCGCAGGGAGGTAACCGTGTGGATCTCGATAGATTCATACCAAGACAGCACGAACACCAGGGCCTTGTCCGCTCCAGCCCGAGCTGATGAGCATCTCCACTCCCGAAGTCTAGCCTCGGCTCCTTTTAGCTTCGTGGCGAGCTCGTCGATGCAAGTGGGAGTCTTAACCTTGGGCCAGAGGGCACGATGGACCTGGATGGCAGCATCACCAGTTTAGTTCCAATGGCCCTGAGCGGCCTGATCCGAGCATTAAGGCGACGAGGTGGTCT